>BOPN01006555.1:55000-74654 GCA_017312705.2 Penaeus japonicus
AACGAATCAAGCAGTGAGGACTCGATACAGACACCCTTACAAATCCAGAACGTAAGGAACCGTAACGAGAGAACTCCACACTTCAATATGAATAACACTCATGAACACATCAAACAATTTACGTTGTATGGAGTTCCCTTTTTTCAATAATTTGGGCCTTTCATTCCTTTATGCAATAGGTACCTGTATCCATAGTAAGTAAATTTCAGGTGTAAATCTGTTGACAACATCGATGGCAAGGGATAAGTAACATAAAATGCTGTACTGTCACGAACTGAGAGTTCTGTCGTTAAAATAAGGTCTGCTCCTGCCCCTTCGTTAAGTCATTGTTTCTAAACATAAAAATTGCATTTTACATATTATCATATATGTCACATCGCTATCAACCAATGGTGGTACGTCATTGAAACAATCATGACGATCAGAATGCATATTCACTGTATAATTCTCTTAGCGATTATAATTGTAATTATTATCATTATTTTCACCATCCATACAATGGGCGTCACATTTTTTTTTTTCTTTTCTTTTTTATATATCAAGAATGCTATGAATATTACCCTTGTCCTTTCCCTCTCTAATGTTTATATGATATTTCCATTATTATTATTTTTGTTATGGTTATGATCACATCATCTATATGATTATTATTACCAGTAGTAACATAATCATCCAAATTGTCATAATCGTGAGGAATGTTATTGTCTTTTCATTATCACTTTCATCACCATCATTATGTTTTTCATTACCATCATTATTATCACCATCATCATAATTAGTATGATTATCACCATGATCACAGTCATTATCAAAATCATCATCATTAATTTTCACCAGAACTATCCATAACCATCATTTATTCACCTATTCATCCTATTTAGCATTCTTTCTCTGCTTCCCAGACCGTTTATCAAGATATTTTTCCTCCATGTGGCTGCAAGAGAAAGACCGGAAGTGCGATTCTTTGTCTAGGTCAGGTCGATATTATTATTATTATTATTATTTATTTTTTTATTTACAACAAGTACGTGATATCAAAGCCTTCACTCTCTACTCTCTTCTGCCTGTTTGTCTCTCTGTCTCTGTCTACCCGAACCTCTCTCACTTTGTGTCTTTCTATACATATATGCACATGAGTATATATACATGTATATGTATATATTTATGTATGTCTATATATGCATTTATACATACATACACACACACACACACACACACACACACACACACACACACACACACACACATATATATATATATATATATATATATATATATATATATAAATAAATATATACATGTACATGTATATATACACATGTGCATATATGTATATATAAATACATACATGCACACATACGCACTTAAACACACACACATATATGTATATGTATATATATATATATATATATATATATATATATATATATATATATATATATATAAATATATCATATACATATACATGCATACATACATGTATATATACACATGTGCATATATGAATGTATAAATGCATACATGCACACTTAAACACACACACACACACACACACACACACACACACACACACACACACACATATATATATATATATATATATATATATATATATATATATATATATATATATATATATATATATGTATGTATATATATATATACACAAATACGTATATATAAATACACACACATATTTATATATATACATATAGATAGATGGATAGATAGATGCATATATAGATATACATACATATATATGTATATATATTTGTATGTATGCATGTATATATGCATATGCATGTATGTATACATGTATATATGTATATATATATTTATGTATATGTATACATATATAAATATTTACACATATATACATATATGTGCATATATTTACATACATATATATACATATACATATATGTATATATATACATATACATAGATATATAGAGAGACAGAGGCAGAGAGAGACATGTATATATGTATATATATATGCATATATTTACATACATTTATATATATACTCATATATATACATATATATTCATATAAATATAGAGAGAGATAGAGAGACAGACAGACAGAGAGACATATATATGCGCATATATACATACATACATTATATATATAGAGAGAGAGTGACAGAGAGATAACAAAGCTATTAGTCATCAAAATTTCTATGAGGCAACTAACTTCTCCAGGAGGACTTAAGGCCCCAAAGCAGAATTTCCGACCACTGCACAATCAACAGTACAAGAAACTCAAACATCCAAGATGAGGTTAGTAGCAGTAATATAAAGGCATAACACAACTACGACTCACAGTATTTGTATTCTAAGAACACACAACCTCACTATACTCATACACACTCATGTATGTAAAGACACACAAGAATATCAAGCTTTGTAGTGAATCCCAGTGTAATTTCACAGGTCCAATATCGCCCTAACCATCGGTCTCCTGTTGGCTGCCTTTGTCCTCATGGCGACTCTCTCTCCTGCAGGTGAGCTAACCAATTAACAGGGTTATATGCACACGTATTGCTGAAATGTTACTCTCCAAAATGGCTAGTTCCTTGTATTGTTGAAATGTTCATGTCTTTTTGATTGCTGTCTGCCGAGTAATCTAGCTTGTCTTGAAACTGCTCGGTTTTGTGTTTCCTTCTCATTGTGTTTATTTATCATTTCTGTTTGATACTCAAGCATTCTATTTCATTGACTTCAATTGGAATGTACAGTATATGGCAATTCAGAAGTCTTCATATTGTTATCCACCGAAAGAAACTTCAAACTAGTGATGTGTCTCATTCCCTCAACCTTTTTTCTCCTTTCAGCTTGCAGTGTCATGCCAACCCACAACTGCACAGACATAGCTATCGACTGCAACGAGGACCCTGATCACCAATGCTGCAGGTTGATCAGTTGAAGGAATTGTCTCCAGCTGGCACTTTATGGGGAATGAGTGATGTCGATCCAGAGGCGAATAAACGACAAAAATATATGCGTTTTCTCTTTCATAAGTTGCTAAGATTCAGATAATGTGTATGTTTATGTTATATGCAATGTATATATATACACATATATGTACATATATACACTCATTGTTACACGTTCTCACACTATCGGGCTGTCCCCTGCAGCTTCGACTCTAAGCATTTTCAGTTCACATAAAAAAAAGCATATGGCAGAGATGGGGTCGTGGGCGGTGATCAGCTACAGAGGCCGATTATCATCTGCATAGTGCAGAGGGTGGCGGCGAATGCTTGGGGTGATTCTTTCTGTATATATATATTAATGTATATATATATACATATATATGCATATATATATGTATATATATATATACATATATATGCATATATATATATGTATGTTGTTATGTAGCTTTTGTTCTTTAGCAATTGTGATGGGTATAAGATTACCCTAATATCCACACATAAGAGAAATATAAGGTTGGTGTCAAACACAGCAGCTGATAAGATAACAATATATTATAACTTCAAAATAATCACGGTATAAAGACACGATATAATATATATGTGACAAGAAATGACTCTGGAAATAAAGATCAAGATTAGCATTGGTACACAAATCGTAGATGCAGATGAGTTGAAGGTTGGTGAGAGCAGTAGAGGTCAGTAGACCAAGTGTGACTTCGCTACCGTCAGTATATCTCAGGACGGCTCGCTTGGCAGCTTAGGTCGCTATTTCCTGATTGGCTGGCTTCGGGTCATCGCAATTCATAGGTCCGCCCTCTGGTCAGCCTTTGAGAGAGATTTTCCTATGATGCGGAAATGACCAGATTCTCCAGAAGGGCCAAAGTCGCAGGTGCTGCCTGGGACGTGTCTTTGCCCGATTCCTGGGGAATATGCGAAACCCGGTAATTAAGAAGGTCACATCTGTGTATTGTAATTTGATCATATTTTCTCAGGTCAGACATTTGTGTTGCTAACATTTAAATATAATTACCTTCATATTGCTGTACCATGCTACTCGAAATCGTCCCGATTTGGTAAGAAATAAAGTAGGAAGCTTTATACTTAACTTAGGGTAAGAGTTCCTTGATCAGGGGAACCCTATAAGAGTGATATACGAAGAGACAGCAAACATCTGGCAGTGTCTTGATTGATGCACAGTACTACACGGTTGTGCAGCATGGCAGGCCTCGAGATCAGCTCCGGAAGTTACAGGTTTAACACACCTGGGAGGTGTGCTCTTCTGCATCCGTCAATATCATAACTTGGAAAAAAAGTACAAGTACCTGGCGCCTTACAAGGCTTTAGAGAGGTAAGTGGGGACGTAGGGTAGAAGGTATAGGTCGAGATATGAAAAGGAAAATAGTTCGTGCTACAAGAAAAAAAAAACGTAAGTTAGTAATATATCGAATATTGTATCAAAATGATTTTACATGTTTATTATTTTTATTATTATTTTTTTTATGTATTATTATTATTTTTATTTTTTTTTTTTTTTTTGGGGGGGTTGTTTTTTTTTTCTTATAATATTATATGACATGAGGGTAACTGGTATATGCAACAGAATCATGGGTAGGTATTACTTGCTTGTTTTTCTTTGCAACTTGCCTGTAGGTGATGCAGTAGCACGCTCCCAGGGTTATTAGCAACATACACATTCCAGCAACGGTAACATATACGGGATAACTGTAGGTTGCGTGGAACGGGCTGAGCGGGGTAAATGCATCAAGCTGTTGCAAAATAGGCATCTGTTGAAAAGTTCGACTAGGAAGAGAAATGTTATAGGATAGCAATGATACCGACATGGGCTGCAGGTAGGAGGTATTCATTGCAATCTTCCTTGTGTAGGTATGGGTGGCTGGAATAAATAAGGATAAGGAAGTCAGTTTACATGAAGCTGGAAGAACAAAAGGACCTTGTAGAACAACATCAGGGTTATGCTTTTTACACATAACTGTAGTTGTAGTAGCCTTGAAGTAAAATAATAGGGTAATGTCGGGAAATGAGAGAAGAAACGGCCTAACCGAACCACGGATTTCAGAGAATGTGCACTGACCTATAATGTTATGGCTTGTAATGAGTACCCTGGAGCAAGATGGCATGTTTGTGTCAGTGCCAGAGGCGATGAAGTGCAAACAAATGTGCGAGGAGCGGTCTTTGCGCAGTTGTCTAAGAAATCTGCTGGTGGGAAAGAAATGGACTGGCCGTGAAGGGATTTTAGGATGAGTGAATGTTGTGTGTTTAAAGTGAAGAAAGTGTTATTTGTTTTGTATGGGAATGGGGGAGACTGGAATAAGTACAGAGAGACCTGAAATTGTGAGGTAAGATTTTAGAGTAGAGCAGAAATTAATTCGTTGCTTTAGAGGAAAAAGAGGCTTAACATTAGCAGAGGAGATATTGTGGAGAATAGGGCGTAAGTCATGTGGAGTAATGAGACTAGGAAGCACTTCGCCTGCTGTTGCTGAAATCAACGAGTTGGTTATTGAGTTAATATTATTTATAATCTTATTAATTGTCACTTGGTAAGATAGCACATTAAACGTGAGCTCTGTGAAGTGGTTAGAATTAATGAGCTTTGTGGAGAGGTTTTCAAAGGTTGAGTTAACGCTGTGAAATGCTCTCTGTAACTCGTGAACATTAGTGGCAATAGTGTTGACGGCATGAATCGATGCGTCAAATCTGTGAGTAATTGTTCTGAGGTTATTCTGATATTCTGAGAACTTAGAAGTGAAAGTATCATCATCTACAACGCCAAATAACGCGTGGGTAATCTTTCCGACAGCATTAATTAATCCTCGTCGTGAACGATATTTATGTTCTACAAAAGAAGAAACATGATTATGGATAGAATCAAGTGCACTGTCAAGAAGAGAGAATTGCTGCTGCGTTAACTGTTCACGAGTTACCTGCGCTTGAAGTGATGCTATCTTACGTAGGTGGAAGGTAGCCAGGCCGGAGAAATCAGCAATCGGCTGAAGCGAAATTTTGATTTACACATTGTTTGTTATTGGTAAGACTAGCCCATGGTCCTCAATGAAGGTTCCTGGTACTGCGCAAAGCCTAGGGGGTAGGGCATGGCGGTCGGCAGACGACAAAGTGAAGAATGATAAGCCCAAGAGTAGTAAGATCTGGAAGATAAAAATCAATTAGTGTTCGTCGACCGGGGGAGAATAGTGCTTGTGAGCAAGCTTTAGGACGTCGAAAAGATTGTTCACCTGACTGTATGCATTGAATGTAGGCCTTGTTGTTCTTTACACTAATTACTCTAAATGGATCTTGAAATCTAGGAGCAAGCTTTCACTTAATATTGAGTTGTTGGTTGACTTTCCTAAATACTAGTGTTCCTACTTCAATGTCCTTGTGGCGGGCCACTTTGTGTTGAAATGACAGTATTTTATCTCTGGAATTAGTCAAATGCTTCTTTGTGATTTGAAAGATTGACTTGTTTCTATTTAGAAGATATTCAGCATGATTATCATTATATGAAGGAACTTAATTTTCATCAAAGAGATCATAGGGTAGTCTTTTATCCATTCCATATAGAAGAAAATGTGGGGTATCTCCTAAGGAAGAATGGAATGTACTATTAATACAAGACTGGATTGTCAATAGTGATCCATCCCATGTGTCCGATGTCGCATCAACAAGCGATCTCATTAATGAGAGGGTGGAGGAGTTGAGCCTTTCTGTAATACCATTACTTTGTGGGCGGTAAGGGAGAATGTTAACACGAGTTACATTCATGATATCACATAACTTATCCATGACCTTGTTATGAAATTCAGTCCCGTTATCAGTTGAAAAATACATGGGGGCTGAATATCTATGGCAGAAGTCATGAAAAGCATGTGCAACAACATTTACTGAATTGTTGGGCTCGGGGACTAGTGAAGTTATCAATGAAGACTAAAATATAACGATTTCCATTGCGAGAAGGTAGAAAACCTGACAATGTGTCACAAGAGACCTTCTGGAAAGGAAAGTCTGGAATCTCATATTTCAATGCAGGGGCTGGTAATTGCCTTGTAATATGGGCATTGCTTACATGACTGAACATGCTTAGCAACTTTGCTAATGAGGTGTGGGAAAAAGAAGCGTTGCTGAGCTAAGTGAATTGCCTTATATTTACCACAGTGTGCAGCTTCTTTCGATTCATGAAAAAGAGGAAGGATTCGACCTTCAAGAGATTCAGGAATAACTACAAATTTACGTGATGCCTTGAGCTTTCTTGTCCTATATCGAGACTTGTAGCAAAGTAGACCGTTAGCATCGAGGTAAAGTTGACTTACTCGAACATGTCTGCTAGGGGGAGGTCTTTTATTCCTTTCTAAGGCTTGAATTAAGGGGCCGTACAGGTTATCGTTACGTTGCGCTATCCGGATCTCGTCCTCCGTGGGTGGGTCCATGGGAGGTACACCTGGAGCAGCCAAGACCGGGACGGTAACAGAATGAATGGGGTCGGGGCGGTGACCATTAACATGTGCAGGCCGGATCTTGTCCTCCGAAGGATCCTCAACGGTAGGCGCGGCAGTATTTACCAAGATCGGTGCAATGTCAGAGAATTTCACCTTGCGGGAGGCAAAGGTGGGTGAGGAGCTAGATCCAAGCAGGTTGTGAGCCGTCAGAGAGGGGGGCGCGTGATAGCGCGTCAGCAACGACATTTTGTTTCCCGGGTAAATAAACAATGGTAATGTCAAACTCTGCTAGAATTTCAATTGCACGGGCGCGTCGTCCATGAGGGTCCCTACCTTTAAATATGGATGTGAGGGGGGAATGATCAGTGTGCACTTCTATCTGATATCCCAAGATTAGCTCTCGAAAGTGACATAGGGCCCATGTGATACTTAGTAGTTCACGGTCCGTCATATGATAGCGTTTCTCCGCTGAATTGAGGGCGCGACTTGCATAAGCAATGGGCTGCATTTTTCCAGAATGGCCATGTTTCTGGTGGAGTACAGCTCCGAGCCCGAGGTTTGAGGCATTAGTGGTGAGGACAAAAGGCAAATTGAAATCGGGGAAGGCTAAGAGTGGAGCCTTAATTAGTCGCAACATAAGAGTTGTAAATGCAGCTTTTTTCCTTGTCTGTCCATTGGCAAGTAGAATCCTTCTTAAGGAGATGATTAAGCGGTGTGGTGATGGACCCGTAACCTTGAATGAACGGCTTGTAAAAACCTGAAAGGCCTAAAAATAATTTCAATTCCTTCTGGTTCTTAGGTGTTGGAAAGTTGGCAATGGCTTTAACTTTTGAATCATTAGGTGCAATACCTTTAGATGACAAAGTATGGCTTAAGAATTCTAATTTAGACTTGAAGAACTGACACTTGCTAGGTTGATAACCTATTGAAAACCTATCGAAATTTATTCTCGTGTTCAGAGAGGGAGGGTGATCAAATTAACATATCTATATACACGAGGACCTGATCATTAATTAATCCTGATAGTACAAGTGACATTAATCTGCAACTTGCAGGAAGCCTTTAGCAAGGTCAATAGTTGAAAAAATCTTATTATGCGAGCCAATGTCTTGTAACAACCAGCTAAGATTAGGAACTGGGAATGGTTCTGGCACTGTTACTTTATTCAACTTGCGATAGTCGACCACTGGGCGGAAAGTATTATCCTTCTTTGGAACAAGGAGGAGGGGGGAGGCCCAGGGTCAATTGCTTGGTTGAATAAGATTCATGTCTAACATTGTTTTAACCTCCTTTTCCAAGGCCTGTCGCTTCGAATGAGGGATCTTATAACTTGGTATGTATGACGGCTTAGCATCACGCTCGAGGGTAATGGAGTGTTGAAGCAATGTTGTTTTTCCGATAGGACGGTCCTTGGTTGGCAGTACGCTTGGGAATTCTTTAAATAAGTTATTCAAAATATCATATCCTTCATGAAAATCTAAATTTTGCTTCAGAACATGATCAGAGCTCTGCTCATCAGGGGTAAATGATGTAGAAAAAACAGGGGAGGGAACAGGTAAATCAAATTCGCAGATAGGCAAGTCTGTGAATTCATAAGATATTACAGGTACACCAGTGTTAATAGTCAGTGGGGCCGGGGTAAGATTAAATACATGCACCTGACATCTATTATCAGTGATATTATACAAGGAAGGTAATGTTGCACAACCTTTTACTCGTATATTATCAGGTAATATCAAAGCAGTACCATTTGCCGAAGACAAGAAACGTCTATCAGTAAATCCTGAAATGCCGGAATAGTAGTGGTAGCACTAGCAATAAACTTAGGAGCATTATCATTAGCGGTCCAAGATTTCGCACAGTCGTCAACGTGTTTTGCGCGTGAAGGTGTGCGTGATGCGGGTGCCGGTATCGTAGCCGGAGAGGAGGAGCGCGCAGCGAGAGGAGAGGTGAAGCGAGGGCGGGTGGGAGGGGTAGGGGGGTGGTGGGGAGGAGAGGAAGGAGAGTGAGGTGTAGTCATGGTGTGACTATGGTCATGTGTGACTTCATAGATTGTCATTGCGGGTGTGAAGGGGTCGGCATGCGTCCATAGGCAAGAGGGAGTCCTTAACAGGTAATTCTGACCATTAAAAGTAATGCTATTACTCTGAGGATGGAGGGAAATTCCTGTACGGTATAAGAAATCATGACCCAACAAAAGGTGTCCCGGGGTAAAATTAGATTCTACTACGACAAACTTGTGAGCAAAAATTTCACTACCAAGAGAAATGTTAAGGACTTTGCTGCCTAAAGCTGATACCTTATCTCCTGTTATCCCGCAAATGGTGGTTTGACTCGGTTGCATAGTTCTAATTTCATAATTTCTAACAATCTCGTCATTGTCATTATTGTTATAACATTTACCATTTTCATAACATTCATATGTATAACTTTTATTTTCTTTATCCTTTTAACCATATTCATCATTAATATAATTATCATTATATTTATCATGGTAGTGTTGCCGTGTCTGGGTGTTTTTGGCTTTTCCCTAAAAAATGGCGGTTTGCTTGGCGTTGCTGGAGCAATCTGTACGTTTGACTCACCTGGTTTGGGAACGCCGAGCAGTGAGCCCATGGATGTGAGCGCGTGCCATGATATGGGCAGTACGGTGTCGAATAACATGAGTCTGCACCATGACCTCTCGCACAACAGTTGAATCACTGATCCCTGTCAGGTGCCCAATTCGTGACACAAGGTTGTTTATATCTGGGAACATGAGGTGAGTTAGATGACGGGGGAAAGCGAGTCTTATGTCTTATTATATCTGTGAGGGGGGGTTTGTCTTGACTGTTGTGTTTTCGTGTCATGGTTGTGAAACTGCGGGTTAGGGTTGCGTTGTGGTTTGTCGTTTGGTTGTCTGTGTTTGTTTGTGTTACGCAAGGGTGTGTTGTCTTGTGTGATCGTTTTTGCCTTAGTAGTCAAAGGTACCTACATTGACAGATACTGTGGGAGCCTTCTCTTTGATTGACTTGGCAAATTCACCGGGTAACTTAAGTAAGTCAGTATCTTCACAAGGTTCCCAAACTTGTTCTTGTACAGAAGTAGGTAACGAAGCAACTAGGATAGATTTCACCATATACGTCATAGAGGAGACGTGATGTTCATTGAACAAGGATTTGATGTGGGAGTCATGGTTGTGGGGGATACTCTTAACCCATTTTGAAACTTGAACCCGAAGCTGATTGATAAAATATCGAATGTCTTCGGACAAAGAAGCAGGCTTTAAATGAATAAGTCTCGCGAACTGAATATGATGACTGACATCCAAGGATTTGAACGATCTAAAAATATCTTTGAAATAACTCCAACTGCACAAATCGGATGGCAATGTCTTGAAGGCGTTAATCGCGTTTCGTACTTTCGCGAGGTCAGCTCTAAACGTGTTTCAGCCGCGTTTACGCATTTATTACCGAAAGAAGGGTCATCTCTAGACATTCCACCTTGAATAATCATAGATTCAACATTTTCCAAGAAATCTTCAACCGGAATGGACGAGCCATCAAATTTCTGTACGATATTGAATGTCTGGTGGGGCTGAAACGTCATGTTTGAGAAGGTGGGGTGGGAAGGGGTCATGTCAGAGGATGGGTCAGTGATGGAATTAGCAGTTGAGGGGTTAATGTGATTAGTCAGAGACGATCGGGAAACGGGACGGGGGGAGGGGGGGAGAATGCGACGGTACACTATCCAACCCGAAGAAAATTTCGGTAGTTTCCCTGAGATTCCTGAATATTTTACCACTTCGTAATTCACTCATGAATAGGCGCGAGAAAGAGATTTGGTCACTTCACAATGTAGAGGAATGAGAACGAAAAAGAAAAAAAGTGGGTAACATAAGGCACAACATGAGGGTGGGAAAAACAATTAAGATTAAAAAAAATGACACGAGGGATATCGACCTTAGCCGTAACTAACCTTCATTACCAATGTATTGGTCCTTTCTTCCAACTTGGTGCGCTGTTGGTGTGAAAGACCCTGAAAAAAATATTCGCGGTGGTGGTACATAGCTAATTATTGTACCAATTATTGCGAAAAAAAGACGTGAGGTTCTTATCTTGCGCTGCCACCAGATTATGTGATGGGTATAAGATTACTCTAATATCCACACATAGAGAAATATAAACACAGCAGCTGATACGATAACAATATATTATAACTTCAAAATAATCACGGTATAAAGACACGATATAATATATATGTGGCAAGAAATGACTCTGGAAATAAAGATCAAGATTAGCACTGGTATACAAATCGTAGATACAGATGAGTTGAAGGTTGGTGAGCAGTCGAGGTCAGTAGACCAAGTGTGACTTCGCTACCGTCAGTATATCTCAGGACGGCTCGCTAGGCGAGGCGATGACCCGTCTACAGGAAAATAGGTGTGCCTGATCCAAGTGTCAGCTTAGGTCGCTATTTCCTGATTGACTGGCTTCGGATCATCGCAATTCATAGGTCCGCCCTCTGGTCAGCCTATGAGGATGATTTTCCTATGATGCGGAAATGACCAGATTCTCCAGAAAGGCCAAAGTCGCAGGTGCTGCCTGGAACGTGTCTTTGCCCGATCCCTGGGGAATATGCGAAACCCAGTAATTAAGAAGGTCACATCTGTGTTATATAATTTGATCATATTTTCTCAGGTCAGACATTTGCGTTGTTAACCGTTAAATATAAGTACCTTTATAGCAATGACATCGGTTGTTCCAGAACAGGGTGCATAACGAAAACCAAACTAAGTAAAAGAAAATTGATGTCAAGTATGACCGAAAGAATCAATTATCCTTTTGTTCCTTTTACATTACGGCTATATTTCCTTCAAGTATTCATTTGTACATAGACGTCCTTACTTTCAACTTTGTTGCAATCGCCGTCGTTATAACTCACTGATTGTTACCATATTCTTACGATCTATTCATATTCTCATTCATTATCATTACTTCTTGAAGTTTTCTTAACACAATATTATTTGTTTATCAGTAATATAGCATGTAGAATAAATTAGTAACTAAGGCAGGAGTTTGAAAGTCGCTTTTCAACTGATTTATATAGATTATATTTACACCAATTCACAAAAAAAGCATAATTCTTGAGCACATTCATTCAGATAATTCCATGATGATAATAACGTAGAATAATATATAAACATACATATAGGACAATAAATCAGGGCAACTTACAATAATATATATAAAATAGCGTAACCACAACCCGGCTCCGCCTACCACCAGCCAGCCATCGTCACCTCCTTCCACTACCTCGTCCAAGGTCGTTCTCCCTCCTTCAAACTTAGCTACCCTCTACAACCCCTTAAAGAGTCGAATAGACCGAAACCCGAAACTCAAGTGTCGTACAAGTTTCGAGTCCCGTCAGTCCGGCGCTGTCTCGAGGATAACAGTGTGAGGTCATCTATGGAGATCATGCAAGGATTGTCATGCACAGGTCGATGGTCGAGTGGGCGTTCAGGGTTAGCCATGTAATAATGTGTATATGTATGTGTATATATGTATATATACATATACGTATATGTATACATATGTATATATATATACATGTTTAGTCATCTAACTACCTGCCTGCCTGATGGTGTGCTTGTCATTTTCATGATGATATCTTGACCTTGAACACTGACGTGACTAGAACAAAATATGATTCCTAAAAATAAACGAAGCAAAACTACCAGTCACCAAAATACTATGTGGCAACTGCCTTCTCCAGGAGGACTTAAGGCCCCAAAGCAGAATTTCCTTCAGACGTCTTCCGACCACTGCAGAATTAACAGCACAAGAGACTTAAACATGAGGTTAGTAGTATTTGTGTTAAGGCAAAGTCTGGTAGATACACACATTTACACATTCATGTATTTAGATCCTAAGAACACGCAACCTCGTCACACAAACACACACATGGATATACAGACACAAAGAATTTCAAGCTTAGTAGTGAATATCATTCTAATTTCACAGGTCGAATATCGCCCTAACCATCGGTCTCCTGTTGGCTGCCTCTGTCCTCATGGCGACTCTCTCTCCTGCAGGTGAGCTAACCAATCAACAATATTTTATGCACATGTCTCGTCGAAATTATTCGTTCCTTGTACTCCCTGCCCTTACTTTTTTTCTCTTTGATGTGAAGTCTTCCTGTTGTACTGGAAATTATGATGGGAAAGGAGAAGTGAAAAATTTGAAGTGTTCATGTCCTTTTTTTTATCTGCTGGATAGTCCAGCTTGCCTCGAAACGTCTAATTGTATCTATTCTTATTGTTTTTAGTATATGGCTACTCAAAAAGTGTTCCACGAAGTACCAATGTTCCTCCTTCTCTCACGCTCATCATTCCCCCCTTTACAGCTTCTAGTGCCCAGCTTAGATACAGCTGCTGTCCCTCTCCCTTCCCGTGCTGTGCTCAGACAACAGAGCCTCCTCCCTGCTCTGTGGTGACTGTCAACTGCGCTCAAGATCCGGGCCACAGATGCTGCGGGGGAAGCGGAAGCGGATGAAGGATTCGTTGTCCCGCGTTGCCGGTCTTGGGAAGGATTGACTTCGCTCATGAGGCGAATAAATCGAATATGGAAAAGATGTGTTTTCTTTTGAAATGGTTGTGAACATACCTGAAAAAAAATCAGATAGTATGTGTAAATATGTATATATGTGTATATACATATACATATGTTTATGTATGTGTGTGTGTCTGTTTGTGCATGCATATTCATATATATATACGTATATATACACATATACATATATCAATATCTGTCAAAATATACACTCATATATGTATATATATACAAATATGAATGAATAAATATATATATATATATATATATATATACATATATTTAGATATGTATATATACATATATATATATATATATATATATATATATATATATATATATATATATATATATATATATATATATATATATATACATATATATATGTATGTATGTTTATATATATACATATGCAAAACCGATGAAACCAAAAGAAATTACACAGATAATGAAAGAGCCAAAAACTTAACAGACGGGCGAATGAAAAACAAAACATTTTCCCACAACATTTCCCTGTCTATCTTATCCCCAATACTTTTTTGGACTCTTCCCAAAGTATTGAGAAAAAGAGAGACAAAAAAAAGAAAAGTCGCTATCTTAGAAAAAACAACAACAACAACATAAGGCAGAGGTGGGGTCACAGTGGGGTGATCTTTGTGTATTGTGAAACACAAATGGGTTCCCCGAAAAAAAGAAAGAAAGAAAACAAACACAGGAGAATGATGAAGAGACATGCCGTATTGAGTTCCTGTACAGAGAACAACAGTTGTACCATACCGTACACTTGCACAATCCCCTGTATAGATATACTTCCATTTATGTCCATCAGTCCAAGCTAGTTCTTTCGATAGGAATCACAGGCTACGCACTACTAGAAAAAAAAACAATTTTTTTGTTTATCCTTTTTTTTTCTAAGACGCAATTTTTTGCTTATCATTTTCCATTTTTTTCTAAGAAACTTTTATGGAGGAAATCTGACCGTCTAGAAATGAGAGGATTTCACTTCTGACGATCGCGATTGTGGTAAGGATTGTCACTGATCATGAGTCCTTATGTAAGAGTTTGGTTATCAATGATGTGTCAACTTCACCATCTTATCATTGTCACTGTATTATTTTGATATTTTGGTTGTTACTCTTGTCGCCATTATTACCAATGGACGCTTTATTCATAGTGCTTTGATATATGATTTTGATGGATGTATGCGTATATATGTATGTATATATATATATATATATATATATATATATATATATATATATATATATATTTCTATATATATGTATGTATATCATATATACATGTGTGTGTGCATATACGTAAGCATATAGACATGAATACATATACATATACATATGAATATATATATATATACACACACGCACACGCACACAAGTATTGTCCAGAATTATATTACTTTTTCCGACAACCGACTTTAGCGGCGGAGGACTGAGAGAAGGAGGTGGCTTCTTCATCCTATGATTTGTGAAGGACATGAAGCAGGTCAATAAATACATGAGATGAAGAGGAGTTTCATGACAATATGTAAAAAGGGTGATGTTATATAAATGAATATATGTGTATATATGTATATATATGTATATGTATATATATATATATATATATACATATATGTGTGTGTGTGTGTGTGTGTGTGTGTGTGTGTATGTATATATGTATATGTGAATAAATACACTTGATCTAGAAAAATCTCCCCAAAAGAATACACGTTTAACAATTCTTAGTCTGGTACCTTGTTGAAAGAAATGGTTATTGAGGTTTGGTCGATGCTGCCTGTGGGTTGTAGGGCTTCGTGTTTATATGGTATTCTGCGTTCATTACAGAATCTTCGGTTCCGTGTTCTGTGATGTGGAATTTTCTCCGTCAGAAGTTGTCTGTGAAGTTTTCCCATGCATTATGTTATGTGTCTATGGATTGGGTTTTGTTTTTTGCTGCAAAATCCGAAGGGAAGTAAAATGTCGCCTTGTATAACCTTTACTGCAGATTGCAGAGTCCAGGATTCCAGATGGACACTTATTGTTATATATATGTGTGTGTATATGTATATATATTTGTGTGTCAATATATATATATATAAAACACAAACACACCCACTATCAGAATCTTTTAAAAAAGAAAACACATACTTTTTTCTTTCGTTTATTCGCCTCTGGATCGACATCAATCATTCCCCATAAAGTGCCAACCTGGAGACAATTCCCTCAGTTGATCCACCAGCAGCATTGGTGATCAGGGTCCTCGTTGCAGTCGACAGTTATTTCTGAGCAGTTGTGGGTTGACATGACACTGCAAGCTGAAAGGAGAAAAAAGGTTGAGGGAATGAGACACATCACTTGTTTGAGGTTTCTTTCGGTGGATAACAATATGAAGACTTCTGAATTGCCATATACTGAACATTCCAATTGAAGTCAAAAAAACAAACAGAATAATTGAATACTAAACAAACAGCAATAATAAATAAACACAATGAGAAGGAAACACAAGACCGACAAGCTAGATTACTCGGAAGACAGTATACCAAAAAGACATGAACATTTCAACAATATTAGAAACTAGTCATTTTGCAGAGTAACATTTCAGCAATACGTGTGCATATAACCCTGTTAATTGGTTAGCTCACCTGCAGGAGAGAGAGTCGCCATGAGGACAAAGGCAGCCAACAGGAGACCGATGGTTAGGGCGATATTGGACCTGTGAAATTACATTGGGATTCACTACAAAGCTTGACATTCTTTTGTGTCTTTACATACATGAGTGTATGAGTAAAGCGAAGCTGTGTGTTCTTAGAATACAAATACTGTGAGTCGTAGTTGCGTTATGCCTTTATATTACTGCTACTAACCTCATCTTGGATGTTTGAGTTTCTTGTGCTGTTGATTGTGCAGTGGTCGGAAATTCTGTTTCGGGCCCTTAAGTCCTCCTGGAAAATCAGTTGCCACATAGTATTTTGGTAACTGATAATTTTGCATCGTCTAGTTTTAAGAATGATATTTTGCTCTAGTCATGTCACTGTCCAAGGTCAAGATGTTATCATGAAGATGACAAGCACATGATCAGGCAGGCAGGTAGTTAGATGACTAAATACGTATGAATGTTTATTTATATATTTATATGTGTATATATACATATATACATATATATACATATATATATGTATATATAAATACACAGTCACACACATTCACATACATAATATATATATGTATATATATACATATATACATATATTTATATATGTATATATACATACATACATATATATATATGTACATATAAAAATATGTATATATATACTATAAATATATATGTATATGTACATATATACATATGCATATATATACATTATATATATATATATATATATATATATATATATATATATATATATATAATATGCTAATACATTTATGTATATTTATACATAGATATGTACATATATATGCATACATACATACCTACACACACATGTATATGTATGTATGTATATATATATATATATTTTTTCTAACAGACATACATCAATAGAGAGAGGTTATAAGAGAAGTCTCTTACGTCATGACCGATCGTGTGATTATTTTTCTTTTGAATATCCATACATTCCTTTTCTTGAATATGATTTATACTATCATGTGTTCGTATTAATGCAATTCACTTTGCGTTTGCATTTGTTATTCTTACAATTTCATATTAGAAATGTAACGTCCATTTCTTTCATTCTTGTTTCAACATATATGTTCGTATCAAGAATTGAATGTACCTTGCATGTGACAATCAGCCGTATTCTATAACGTTTTCTGCGTGTCGTGGCCATGTCATGTTCATGTTATGTCCATGTCGTGTTCATGTAACGAATGCGGTATTCTAGGACGCAAAAGCGCGGCACGTTCGCGTCAACTGCTTCAGGTTTACCAACCGTTCCAAAGTTAACCCACTTATTAACATGTTTCGGATGAATGGCACTGTCCACACGACAAATTCATAAGAGAAACTACAATCATAGGTAGCACTAACATAAGATAATTCAATTTTGGTATGAATCAGTCGTTGTACTTGTTCCTAGTTAAAGAATTGACAACCATTTCACGAACGCGCTGTTGGTAATTCACTCTACTAAAAATATATATGTATATGTACATATATACATATGCATATATATACATTATATATATATATATATATATATATATATATATATATATATATATATATATATATATATATATGTGTGTGTGTGTGTGTGTGTGTGTGTGTGTGTGTGTGTGTGTGTGTGTGTATTAACTATGCGACTATATCTACATTTTCATTTATTTCATCGTATTGTAAATACGATTGAAAAGTGATGTTTCATCTTACTCTATTTCTTAATGCATGACCATATTTGTATTCATATTTCTATAACCTGACCTCGTTTGTCATTTGACCTCACTTGTGATCCGATAGTTAGATTTGACATTGTGAGCTGTCTATATTCTCTTCACATTTAGACAATACAATATTTTGGTTAATTTTGTTGGAGTAAATCTCTTTGTGTACTTATCCTGGTTGATTCATTGCATTTCGTATTTCAATTGCTTTGTATTTTAATTAATGAAATGTTCGTGTTTCATCACTTACTGTTATGATTTAGGCCTTACTAGGTTCCTTTACTAGCTTTTCCTGATTCACTGTCTTGTTATATTTGAATGTTTTTCCCCTTATCATTGCATCATTGTTTATTGTGATTTCAATATTTCATCACTTAATTGTAAGTAACTTTAATCATCGTGTATAATTGTCATAGTTTAACTTTAAGAGATTGCCGACTAGGATTGTCACAGATCATGAGTCCTTATGTAAAATCTTGGTTATCAATAATGTGTCAACTTCACCATCTTATCATTGTCACTGTATTATTTTGATTATTTGGTTGTTACTCTTGTCACAATTGTTATCAATGGATGCTCTATTCATAGTGCTTTGAGATATGATTTTGGTGATATATGTATATATATATATATATATATATATATATATATATATATATATATATATATAAACATACATATATATTGAAACGTCTGCGACTTTCTCAGACGGGCGAAGACAAACACACACATGAAACTTTACATTTATTTATTCCTTTTCTTACCACAGAGAGGCACGGGGGTTATACATGTTTAACATATCACAAAACATTATATTTATAATCATGGTAAAATAAATTATTGTTCATGCTTTCAAAATCATACTTAAATGGGGTTTCCTTTACACTGAGTTCACTTGAATTAAGAGAAAGAATATGGTGAGTCACTGGCGTCACTGTTCCTGGTCACCGACATCAAGCCTTATTTCAATCACTGATTTATCACTTTTATCAAGAGCAACACGATACTAATTCTACTTAACATGAAGGTTCACGTCTGTTTCAATCCTTCTGCTATACGAGTTCTTCATGACACTCCACAGGACTCCTTATATTGTCAGAAAAGCCTGGTACTTTCGATCCTTCCGTCCTGACCGCCATGCCCAGCGTCGCTCTCCCTCTCCTCTCCCGAGCTTCGAGAAGCGTCCCCCAAAACAAGTGAACATCAACAAGCGCATACGTAGCAATATATATATATATATATATATATATATATATATATATATATGTATGTATGTATGTATGTATA
>BOPN01006556.1:15000-20000 GCA_017312705.2 Penaeus japonicus
AGCGCGAAAGAGAAAAACGAAAAGAAAAACGAAAGAGAAGCGCGAAAGAGAAAAACGAAAAGAAAAACGAGAGAGAAGCGCGAAAGAGAAAAACGAAAAGAAAAACGAAAGAAGAGAGCGAGGGAGAAGAGCGAAAGAGTTGCGCGAAAGAGAAAAACGAAAAGAAAAACGAAAGAAGAGAGCGAGGGAGAAGAGCGAAAGAGTTGCGCGAAAGAGAAAAACGAAAGAGAAAAACGAAAGAAGAGAGCGAGGGAGAAGAGCGAAAGAGAAAAACGAAAGAGAAGCGCGAAAGAAAGAGAAAAACGAAAGAGAAGCGCGAAAGAGAAAAACGAAAAGAAAAACGAGAGAGGAGAGCGAAAGAGAAAAACGAAAAGAAAAACGAAAGAGGAGAGCGAAAGAGAAAAACGAAAGAGAAAAACGAAAGAGAAGCGCGAAAGAGAAAAACGAAAAGAAAAACGAGAGAGGAGAGCGAAAGAGAAAAACGAAAAGAAAAACGAAAGAAGAGAGCGAGGGAGAAGAGCGAAAGAGTTGCGCGAAAGAGAAAAACGAAAAGAAAAACGAAAGAAGAGAGCGAGGGAGAAGAGCGAAAGAGTTGCGCGAAAGAGAAAAACGAAAAGAAAAACGAAAGAAGAAGAGAGCGAGGAGAAGAGCGAAAGAGAGAAGAAAAACGAAAGAAGAAGCGCGAAAGAGAAAAACGAAAGAGAAGCGCGAAAGAGAAAAACGAAAAGAAAAACGAGAGAGGAGAGCGAAAGAGAAGCGCGAAAGAGAAAAACGAAAGAGGAGAGCGAAAGAGAAAAACGAAAAGAAAAACGAAAGAGAAAAACGAAAAGAAAAACGAAAGAGAAGCGCGAAAGAGAAAAACGAAAGAGAAAAACGAAAAGAAAAACGAAAGAGGAGAGCGAAAGAGAAAAACGAAAAGAAAAACGAAAGAGAAAAACGTAAGAGAAAAACGAAAGAAGAGAGCGAAGGAGAAGAGCGAAAGAGTAGTGCGAAAGAGAAAAACGAAAGAGAAGCGCGAAAGAGAAAAACGAAAGAAGAGAGCGAGGGAGAAGAGCGAAAGAGTTGCGCGAAAGAGAAAAACGAAAGAGAAGCGCGAAAGAGAAAAACGAAAAGAAAAACGAGAGAGGAGAGCGAAAGAGAAGGGCGAAAGAAAAAAAACGGAATAGAATAACGGAAGAGAAAAAGGAGAGAGAGGAGCGAAAGAGCAGGGAGCCCGGCACGAGGGCGATGGCGCGGACTAATTCTTCATCGCCTGAAGCTATTTTGCCGCAAATTACAATTTTTACTCGCATTTTACGCTTCTCATTTCGTGAACCTGCGCCTCGTTTCGCCTCACGCTGTCGCTCTCTCTCTCTCTCTCTCTATCTATCTCTCTGTATCTATCTATCTCTCCCTCCTTCCCTCTTTCTGGTTCTCTCATTCTTCCTCTCTCTCTCTCTCTCTTTCTTTCTGGTTCTCACTTTCTCGCTCTCTCATTCTCTCTCTCTCTTTCTACCGAACCAGCGAACAACCGAACCAGCGAACAACCGAACCAGCGAACAACCGAACCAGCGAACAACCGAACCAGCGAACAACCGAACCAGCGAACAACCGAACCAACGAACAACCGAACCAGCGAACAACCGAACCAGCGAACAACCGAACCAACGAACAACCAGACCAACAGACAACCAGAACCAACGAACCAGCGAACAACCGAACCAGCGAACAACCGAACCGAAAGACAACCGAACCAACGAACAACCGAACCAGCGAACAACCGAACCAGCGAACAACCGAACCAACGAACCAGCGAACAACCGAACCAGCGAACAACCGAACCAGCGAACAACCGAACCAACGAACAACCGAACCAACGAACAACCGAACCAACGAACCAGCGAACAACCGAACCAGCGAACAACCGAACCAGCGAACAACCGAACCAACGAACAACCGAACCAGCAGACAACCAGACCAACGAACAACCGAACCAACAGACAAACTGAACAACCGAACCAGCGAACAACCGAACCAGCGAACAACCGAACCAACGAACAACCGAACCAGCGAACAACCGAACCAGCGAACAACCGAACCAACGAACAACCGAACCAACGAACAACCGAACCAACGAACAACCGAACCAACGAACAACCGAACAACCGAACCAGCGAACAACCGAACCAGCGAACAACCGAACCAACGAACAACCGAACCAGCGAACAACCGAACCAGCGAACAACCGAACCAGCGAACAACCGAACCAACGAACAACCGAACCAACGAACAACCGAACCAGCGAACAACCGAACCAGCGAACAACCGAACCAGCGAACAACCGAACCAACGAACAACCGAACCAGCGAACAACCGAACCAGCGAACAACCGAACCAACGAACAACCGAACCAACGAACAACCGAACCAACGAACCAGCGAACAACCGAACCAGCGAACAACCGAACCAGCGAACAACCGAACCAACGAACAACCGAACCAGCGAACAACCGAACCAGCGAACAACCGAACCAACGAACCAGCGAACAACCGAACCAGCGAACAACCGAACCAGCGAACAACCGAACCAACGAACAACCGAACCAACGAACAACCGAACCAACGAACCAGCGAACAACCGAACCAGCGAACAACCGAACCAGCGAACAACCGAACCAACGAACAACCGAACCAGCGAACAACCGAACCAACGAACAACCGAACCAACGAACCAGCGAACAACCGAACCAGCGAACAACCGAACCAGCGAACAACCGAACCAACGAACAACCGAACCAGCGAACAACCGAACCAGCGAACAACCGAACCAACGAACAACCGAACCAACGAACAACCGAACCAACGAACAACCGAACCAACGAACAACCGAACAACCGAACCAGCGAACAACCGAACCAGCGAACAACCGAACCAACGAACAACCGAACCAGCGAACAACCGAACCAGCGAACAACCGAACCAGCGAACAACCGAACCAACGAACAACCGAACCAACGAACAACCGAACCAGCGAACAACCGAACCAACGAACAACCGAACCAGCGAACAACCGAACCAGCGAACAACCGAACCAGCGAACAACCGAACCAGCGAACAACCGAACCAACGAACAACCGAACCAACGAACAACCGAACCAGCGAACAACCGAACCAACGAACAACCGAACCAGCGAACAACCGAACCAACGAACAACCGAACAACCGAACAACCGAACCAGCGAACAACCGAACCAGCGAACAACCGAACCAGCGAACAACCGAACCAGCGAACAACCGAACCAGCGAACAACCGAACCAACGAACCAGCGAACAACCGAACCAACGAACAACCGAACCAACGAACAACCGAACCAGCGAACAACCGAACCAACGAACAACCGAACCAACGAACAACCGAACCAGCGAACAACCGAACCAGCGAACAACCGAACCAACGAACAACCGAACCAGCGAACAACCGAACCAACGAACAACCGAACCAGCGAACAACCGAACCAACGAACAACCGAACCAACGAACAACCGAACCAGCGAACAACCGAACCAGCGAACAACCGAACCAGCGAACAACCGAACCAGCGAACAACCGAACCAACGAACAACCGAACCAGCGAACAACCGAACCAACGAACAACCGAACCAGCGAACAACCGAACCAGCGAACAACCGAACCAGCGAACAACCGAACCAGCGAACAACCGAACCAGCGAACAACCGAACCAACGAACCAGCGAACAACCAAACCAACGAACAACCCAACCAACGAACAACCGAACCAACGAACAACCCAACCAACGAACAACCCAACCAACGAACAACCGAACCAGCGAACAACCGAACCAGCGAACAACCGAACCAACGAACAACCGAACCAGCGAACAACCGAACCAGCGAACAACCGAACCAACGAACAACCGAACCAGCGAACAACCGAACCAGCGAACAACCGAACCAGCGAACAACCGAACCAGCGAACAACCGAACCAGCGAACAACCGAACCAACGAACCAGCGAACAACCGAACCAGCGAACAACCGAACCAGCGAACAACCGAACCAGCGAACAACCGAACCAACGAACAACCCAACCAACGAACAACCGAACCAACGAACAACCGAACCAGCGAACAACCGAACCAACGAACAACCCAACCAACGAACAACCGAACCAACGAACAACCGAACCAGCGAACAACCGAACCAGCGAACAACCGAACCAACGAACAACCGAACCAGCGAACAACCGAACCAGCGAACAACCGAACCAGCGAACAACCGAACTACCGAACCAGCGAACAACCGAACCAGCGAAACACCGAACCAACGAACAACCGAACCAACGAACAACCGAACCAGCGAACAACCGAACCAGCGAACAACCGAACCAGCGAACAACCGAACTACCGAACCAGCGAACAACCGAACCAACGAACAACCGAACCAACGAACAACCGAACCAACGAACAACCGAACCAGCGAACAACCGAACCAGCGAACAACCGAACCAACGAACAACCGAACCAGCGAACAACCGAACCAACGAACAACCGAACCAGCGAACAACCGAACCAACGAACAACCGAACCAGCGAACAACCGAACCAACGAACAACCGAACCAGCGAACAACCGAACCAACGAACAACCGAACCAGCGAACAACCGAACTACCGAACCAGCGAACAACCGAACCAGCGAACAACCGAACCAACGAACAACCGAACCAACGAACAACCGAACTACCGAACCAGCGAACAACCGAACCAGCGAACAACCGAACCAGCGAACAACCGAACCAGCGAACAACCGAACCAGCGAACAACCGAACCAGCGAACAACCGAACCAGCGAACAACCGAACCAGCGAACAACCGAACCAGCGAACAACCGAACCAACGAACAACCGAACTACCGAACCAGCGAACAACCGAACCAACGAACAACCGAACCAGCGAACAACCGAACCAGCGAACAACCGAACCAGCGAACAACCGAACCAACGAACAA
>BOPN01006556.1:69483-71983 GCA_017312705.2 Penaeus japonicus
ATTATATATATATATGTATATATATATATATATATATATATAGATATATAGATAGATAGATAGATAGATAGATATATAGGTATATATATATATATATATATATATATATATATATATATATATATATACAAATACATACTCATCCACTGCTTCTTGTACCGGCTCAACTTGGACTCAATTGTTATACATGACATGAGTCTTTTTCCTGTTCATCTTAATTCAACCTTCAGACTTTCCCTTTTCAAATCATTTGATAACTGTTATAGTTCATTTGCTGACTTGCTGAAAAGAACAATATCATCTGCAAATCCTTATTGCTTTAATGTCCTCTTGAGTACTTCCATCTAGCAGGGTGTAAAAAGCTTTGGTGAAAGAGTATCGCCCTTAGGAACACCTGTGTAAGAAAAATCTATCAGTTTCTGCATGGATCACGAAAATCGGTGTTCCAGCTCTGTATATATCTCTTCTACTCCAAGTTTCCGAATTGCTTCTAATGCCATTGCTATCTGCTTAGACCAAATACCCTTTCTCAATTAACGAATGCCATACATAAAGGTCTTCTATTCGTTAGTTTTCTCTCTAACTTGGATGGGTATGTGGGTATAGTCTTTTGCTGAGAACCCACTGCGAAAGCCTACTTGTTCCCTGGATTGTTTTGAATCTAGTGTATCGGAGATGCAGTTTGTGATGATTTTTATGAATGATTTAAAGATTAATGACTGCAGGCTTATAGGTAAGTAATTCTTAAGGTCTTTTGTATGTGTGTGTGTATTTCAGCAATCCCAGTGACAAGATTTATTTCTTGAGTATTCGATTATGACCTTCACCGTGAGTATTTCATTTAGAATGATTTATAGAAAATGTTTCCGGTTGCAGCTCCAAGGAGGATATTCTAATGAGAACACTTTGCCTTCTAGAAAGACACACGCACACTCACAAGCACGCACATACATACGACAATAAACACACACACACGCACACACACATATATATATATATATATATATATATATATATATATATATATATATATATATATATGTGTGTGTGTGTGTGTGTGTGTGTGTGTGTGTGTGTGTGTGTGTGTGTGTGTGTGTACTCTCTCTCTCTCTCTCTCTCTCTCTCTCTCTCTCTCTCTCTCTCTCTCTCTCTCTCTCTCTCTCTCTCTCTCTCTCTCTATATATATATATATATATATATATATATATATATATATATGTGTGTGTGTGTGTGTGTGTGTGTGTGTGTGTGTGTGTGTATGTATATATACACACATATACACATATAGTTGGGAGAGAGAGAGAGAGAGAGTGAAAGAGAGAGCAAAATAAATGGGTTTCGTAAGATAAAAAGGCTAAACACGTCCATAGATCCAGAGGGATAGAATCCTATGTGATAAACTCAAGCAAAAGTTTTCGTATTAAGCGAACCACGTGCTGCACATGCATATGCAGAGTTTGTACATAGAGAGGCGCACACGCACACATACATTCACACAACGAGCGCTGGTATTGCGGATCTGTAAGATGGAGGGGTCGTAACAATGACAGAGTGAGAGCGAGGGGGACCAGCAACAGCGGAAGTAGTTTGCTTCCACACAACACCCTCCTCTCTCTCCCTCTCTCTCTTGCTCCCTCCCTCCCTCCCTCCCCCTTCCTGGCCTCCGTCCCTTCATCCCTGTTTCCCTCTCCCCTACTCCCCCCTTCTCTCCCTCCCTCCCTTCCTGGTCTCCGTCCCTTCATCCCTGTTTCCCTCTCCCCTACTCCCCCCCTCCTCCCCCTTCTCTCCCTCCCTCCCTCCCTCCCTCCCTCTCCTGAGTTATCTATACAAATTGGCAGTGCTGGTTTGAAGCACAGACGGTCGCGATGCAAAGGTGAAGCCAATTGACGGAGTTTTCCTGCGAATGATTATGAACAGTCGATGAAATATAAGCCAAAATACCACTGATCTACTCGCAGCTGATGACTCCAAGAGGCCACGTTTCGAACGCGTGACGCTGGCTTCGTTTACGTCTTCTGTCTCGCTGGAGGGAATAAAAAAGAAAAAAGAAACTTAAATTCATGTAGATATCGCTACTTCAAAGTAATTTGAAGTACCACGCGGGAATTCATTTCTTCCTCTGATACTTTAAATTAGTTACCGTTCGTACACGTCAAACACAATCAGCCCGTTAATTCCCATCACTCACAACAAATACCGAACAAATATGGTGTCAGATGGAGATTTTGTTAGCCGCCTGGCCGCCGAGACAAAGTGCAAATCGTCAATCTAAATGTGTAAAAGTACTGGTGTGATACAGCCTTTACGAGACAATTGCTGATGGGAGTATATGTTTCAGGGGGACGCAGGTTTCGAAAACTTTCGTTAAGCCAAGAACGAAAGGAAGAGGAGATAAATCAATAAAAAAGAAAAACAATCATGCGTACCTATGAACATACACGCATAGACGCTCTCTCTCTCTCTTTCTCTCTATCTCTTTCTCTCTCTCTCTCTCTCTCTC
>BOPN01006557.1:15000-25000 GCA_017312705.2 Penaeus japonicus
CTCATTGGACGGACTGCTGCTCGACTCGGCTGTGATTGGCCAAAGCGGTAATGAGTAATCCTGGGTACGCGATCAGCTCGTCCGAATGTCCTTAGATGATGCAGCTCGCAACCTGCAGGAGATTCTTAAGAGGCTCACTAAAGTCACATAACATTTAAGATTTAAGTGCTTATGATAATTTATAAGTTTTATAATGTTATAATTCCTTTCATTTATAGTATACATCTATTTATATACAAAGAAGAGCTTGATATATATATATATATATATATATATATATATATATATATATATATATACATACAAGGATAAATGGATGGACAGATATATAGAAATACTAACAGATGGAATGATAGAGAAGAGAGAAAGAGAGAGAAAGAGAGATGGAAACAAATCAAGAAAGAGAAACATTGACAGAAAGAACGAAATGAAAAAAAAAAATCAATGACAAGAAGTGCAGACGAAACCGAACACAGAGAGAAGGGAGAGAAAACGAGAAAAGGAAGAAGAAAAAGCAATATCCAGTAGAAAGTAATAACCCAGCGTGCATGAGAGGAAGATGAAAAAGAGGACTACAGAACACTCACTCTATATTTGATACAGTTTTCGCGCTCGTGTTTGTCCAGGACAAATAGCAGGCTCGAAATACAGAGGCTACAGCAGACTTAATTATATGTATCTATACCAAATTTTGTTTCCACGTTGTTTTCCATGCAATCAAAATGCAAATTTCCTAATAAAATTTCACGAAATAAAACAAAAATTCTGTTCCCTCGTTAAAGGCGCGTTGTTCCTGATTTCTGAAAGATATTTCTTTTGTCTGAATATCATTATTGGGAATGTAACGATAAAAGTATTAATAATGATGATGATAATGATAAGTAAATGATAATGTAAGCGTTGATGATGAGGATGATAGTCATAAAAATAATGATAATAATGGTAAGGATAATCATATTACTTATTATAGTAGTAGCAATAATGATAATGATGTTAATGGTAATGATGATATTCATAATGATAATGATGATTATAGTAATGATGATAATGGTAATTATAATAATTATGATAATGATATGGATAAAAATGATAATGATAATAATGACAATGATGAAAGTGATAATGATGAATATGATAATGTTAATAATGGTGATAACAATAATGATAATGATAATTATGGTAACTATAATAATGACAATGATAATAATGATAATGATACTAATGATAATGATGATAAGGGTAATGATAATAGTTATGATAATGATGACAATGATACTGATGATAATGATAATGATGATAATGATAATAATGCTAATGATGATAATGCTAATAATGATAATGATGATAATGATAATGGTAATTATAACGATAATAATGATACTGATGATGAAAATAATAAAAATGTAAATGATGATAATGATAATCATGATAATGATAATTGTGATAATGGTAATATTTACGATGATAATGATATCAATAATGAGAATGATAATATTGATGAGAAGGGTAACAATGGAAATGATAACAATAGTAACAAAGATAATGATGATGACAATAATGATAATGATGATAATGAGATTATTGATGATGATGATAATGTTGATAGTGATGATAATGATCATAATTGTATCAAGGATGATGATGAAGACAATGATGATGATAATAACAGTAATAGTAATAATAATGATAATGATGACAATGATGATAATGATAATAATGATGATAATATTGTTTATAACAATGATAATGATGAAAACAATAATAGTAATGATAACAGCAATGGTGATAATCATGATAGCGATGATAATGATAATAATAACAAAGATAATAATAGTGATGATGATGATAACGATAATGAAAATGATAATAATGATATTAATAACAATGTTAACAAAGATGATAATGGTAATAGCAATAATAATGATACTAGACGGCGAAGGTTTACACTTGATTTTGCATTTGTATTTCGTCCTGTTCTATGTTTGTTTAACAGCATTTTCACATTTTGAATTCATGTTTTATTCCATTATCCTTTATACTTCCCTTTTCTTCGGAGTGTCCTTATTTTCTCTGGCCTGTTCCCTCTCATTGTTTCTGACAATAATGTGAAATAAAATAGTAAACGTTAGATTCATTTTCTAAAACAAATGATTTGTTCGAACAGAAAATTATCATCATTATTATTATTTATTATCATTATTATCATTTTTTTAAGATAAGCTCAGATTTCCGTGCTGTTTCATATCAAAGTTTGTTTAAGAATTATTCTATTTTTTAGCATTGAATGGAACATAATAAAACAACAACAACAACATGTTACTTAATAATTAATAATTAGAAAGAAAGAAAAAAGATATTATCTACTTATCCCTTCCGATTATAAAGTAATTACCTTGATTTTGCCGACAATTTCCAATAGATTGATATCTGATGGATTTATAATGGAGTGGTTATTTAGCGTCCAGCACAAAAAAAAAAAAAAAAAAAAAAAAAAAAAAAAAAAAAAAAAAAAAAAAAAAAAAAAAAAAAGGATTCTAAAAAGGGAGATATTTATTCATACATAGTTCTACAAATAAGTATGAATTAATTAACTAAATTAGATGTTATTCGATAGAATTAAATAGAATCAACATTAGAATAACAATTTATCCATCTATTTATATATATCATCAAAGGGCTGTATGCTCAGACACTTGGCTCATTAGCATATTAAAGGCATATGTATACAGATAATATATAGTCTTAATCGTCCATTTTTTCCCATAATATCTATCATTCTGTTTAGAAGAATAGTACTCTTGATTAAAACAATAATGATGGGAACAAAAACAACAGCAATATCAACATCAGCGACAACAACAATGATGATTATAGTAATAAAAAAGAAAAGAACAACAACAATGAAAGTTGATTATAATAATAATAATAATAATAAAAAAAAATGTAATAGTAGTAGTAAGAAAATATTAACAGTGATGATGATAATACTAGTAATGGTTATAGCAATATCAATAATGATAATAGTGATACTAATGGTGATGATGGGATAAATATAGTAAGAGTGAAGATAATATTGATGATGATGATGATAATGATAATGGTAATAATAGTTATAACAAAAACAGTAATTTTGATAATGATAAAGTAATATTGACAGTAGCAATAATGATAATAATGATAACAACAATGATGTTATTAATGATAATGATAATAATGATAATGATATTAATAATGACAATGATGATGATGATAAAGATAATGAATATAGTAATGATGATGATAATGATAATAATAATATTGATAATAATGATAATGATAAGAAGGATAATAATGATTATGATAATGATGGTGATGATAGTAATAATGATAATGAAGGAGATGATAGAGAAGAAATAAGGAAAGAAGAATAAGAATAAGGGTGATAACAGATAGGATAACAACGATGACACTGATGATAATAATTATGGTAGTAATGATCGCATTAATAATCACAGCAACAATTTTAGTATTAGGGATAACAATGATAGTAATGATAATGAAAAAAAATAATGATAATGACAATGATGATAGTTACAAGAATGATAGTAATAACAACAATAATGGTAGTAATAACAACAATAATGATACTAATAATGATAATGATAATGATAGCGATGATAAAATATTATTAACAATAAGGATAATATTAATAATAACGACGATGATAAACATATTAATCAAGTAATAATAATGATAACAACGATAATTAAAAAAGAAAGACAACAACAATAACTTAATGACTACTACTACTACTACAGCTACTAAAACTAATACCAATGATGAAAATAATAATGATGATGATAATGATAACATGGCATATGAGGACTATAATACAAAAACAGTGATAAGTAATTACCTTCATGTAGATGGATAGTGATTATGATGCTGATAACGCATAATGCCATTAACATAATTTTCTACATTCTGACAAGTTCAGATTAGATTAGGTGTATCTTTCTTAACAATTTGTTGTGCTTAGGAATGATATCACTTGTATCGTACTTTTGTTTGATTAAATTATCTAATACACACTGATTTATGTGTACAAATATATGCATATATATATATATATATATATATATATATATACATATATATGTATATATATATATATATATATATATATATGTATATATATATATATATATATATATATATATATATATATATATATATATATATATATATATATATATATATATATATATATATATATATATATATATATATATATATATATGTATACATATGTGTGTATATATATATATATATATATATATATATATATATATAGGTCTGCAACGATCAAGAGCGCCGGGTATTATTATGAGTCTGGTGCGTGTGGCTACTCAAGCAGGACTGACCAACTGAACAGGTTGTTGCCTCCATTTATCCGCCTCTACAGACCGGTTAGTCTTTTTAACTTTTTCACACACACACACATATATATATATATATACATACACACACATATGCAAGCATACATATTTATAGATTGACAGATAGACCAACATTATGAGAAATAAGAGAAAGAAAGAGAGGCAACCAGATAGCTATCAAGGTATATAGATATCCAGATCAATACCTTAACAAATAGATCGATAGCCAGACAACAACAAAGACAAAGGAATGCTATTGTAAGTTCCTCTCCCAACATAGACATGATTTCTATCTCTTACACTTTTCTTAGATAATCGCATGTCCGCATTCACTGACTATCACTGACGCATTTTTGGTATGCAAATATACACCTGGGTGTCCGTGTCATCTCCATGTCTTTTCATACACACCTTTGCGTGAGTATGTGTTTAACATACACACAAAGGCTATCGGCGATGGTTGTAAAGGCAAGAAAGTAAAAAGGAAATGACAAGATGTTTCTCGGAGGCGTGAAACACACATACACATGCATACAGACACACCACGCAGGCACATACAGACAACACACACTCACACACACACGCACACACACGCAAACACACACACGCACACACACACTGAAAGCTCCCACACACCTATTCAGATCTGACACACACACACACACACACACACACACACACACACACACACACACACACGCATACACACTCCCCGCATTCCCACGCACATATTCACACGTCCAAACAAATCACGGGAACCTTCGCAAACACTCATCTTGGGTCGTTGATAAGGTAACCGCCGCCGCCGCCGCCAAGTATTCGTTTCCGAGGCTTCCACTCACTCGTGTCTGGGGGATTTGTCTTGGTCATCTCTCTGAACTCATCTCTAATGGGTTTTTGCTTTTATGTTCGTGTTTATATATATTTTTTGTATCTTCTATTTATTGTTTCTGGTTGTCCTCTTGCTCTTCTCTTTCCTTCTTTATCTTACTTTCTCTCTCCCTCTCTCTCTCTCTCCTTTTCTCTCTTTCTCTCCTTCTCTCGCTTTCTCTCTCTCTTGCTTAGTCTTCTTTTTCAACTCGGCTTCTCTCCCTTCCTTTTATTCTTGTCTTTCATCGCCCTTCCCTTCTCTTCATCTAGTCTTTCCACGCCCTTCTCTCCTCTTCGCTCTACTCCCATCCTCTTTTTCTCTTCACTCCCCTCATCTTTTCCTTATCTTCCCATGCCCTGTCTCCTCTCTTCTTTCCTCCTCTTCCCCCGTGACTTCCCTCCCTTTCTAAACAATCCGGACAACTATTGGATGTGGGTAGCTCGTGGCATCAATTAAATGGGCGGCCGCAATATTGCTCCGGATACCTCCTTCCCGTCGGCAGGTATTGTTCCTTAGGATGATGGGTGCTCTTTCTCCGCCTCCCTTGCTCTCGTTTCCTGTCTTGTCTTTGTTCTCCCCCTCACCCCGTCCCCTCCTCTCCTCTTGTCATCCTCTGTATGTCTGTCTGTCTCGGTGTCTGTCTGTATGTCTTTCTGTTTTTCTTTTTTTTAATTTTATTTATCGATACTTTTTTTTCCCCTCTGTTCTCTTTCTATCTCTGTATATTCTCTTTTTCTTTCCTTCTTTCTTCTTCTTCTCTCCCCCTCCCCCACTTTCTCTTATTATCTCTTTCTCTCTTCCTCTGCTTGTCTTTTCAGTCTATGTGTATATATTTTTTCTATCTATGTGTTTCTCTCTCTCTCTCTCTGTATATATATATATATATATATATATATATATATATATATATATATATATATATATATATATATATATATATATCCCACCCTTTTCTACCTTTATTTATTCCACCCTTTCCTCCCTATATATATCCCCCCCTTTTTCTTCCTCTCTTCTTCCCATCTCTTTCTCCTTTCACTCATCTTCCCTCCCCCGCCCCCTTCCCCCTTTCTCCTTCTCTCTCCCTCGTCACGAACGACAACTAACAAGCATCCGCGCTTCTCCGCCTCGCCTCTCCTCAGAATATTGTCAAAAATGAAGCTTTTCGTCTCATATCATATCCTTAGCGATGCCTTTCGTGCGTTATCAGGGCTCTAAAGTGATTGCCGGACCAACATAATATGACAATATCTCCCTCGGGGCTGGGCAACCCCGCGTGATTAATACGAGACGAGGAGGGTTATATTAGAGGTGGCTGCTTCTAAGTGTGAAAGAAAGGGTTTGGACCAAGTAATGGATATAGAAGTGTATATATGTGTGTGTATTTATATAGATATATGTATACCTACACGCACACACACACACTATATATATACACATATGTATATATATATATAAATATAAATATATACATATATATATATATATATATATATATATATATATATATATATATATGTATATATGTATATATATATATATATATATACATATACATATATATATATATATATATATATATATATATGTATATGTATATATATATACATATATATATATATATATATATATATATATATATATATATATATACATAAATACATATATATATATATATATATATATATATATATATATATATATATATATATATATATATATTATATAGAGAGAGAGAGAGAGAGAGAGAGAGAGAGAGAGAGAGAGAGACAGAGAGAGAGAGAGAGAACAATCAGTGAAAAAAGGCCGACCCCTTCACTCGCCGCCACACATGCACACTCCCATCGACAAATAGGAACCGAACGTAGGGGGTAATTAGATTGCACATCGCAACAACGACGCTTTTAAGGGGACTGATGGGACTACTTTGGAACCCTGTATTGATTTCCCCTTTTCAACACATTCCCCGGGTGTGTTTATTGATTGTCCTTTTTCCCCCCCTATATGTCTTTGTTTTCATTCGTTTTGTTTTCGTGGTTATTGTGGCGGACGCAGTTGGTGTTCTAGATTAGATTTTGTTTTTTTCTCTCTCTGTTTTTTTTTTTTTTTTTCTGGTGAACTGGCATCATGTTTCCATTTATGTGCAGTCAAAGGTACATATGAGTCTGTCTGTCTCATTTCGTTATCTTTTCTGCTAATCTATCAAGCTGTCTGTCATCCTGTGTAACTGTTCTGTTTCAAGCTGTCTATTTATATTTTATTTCTGACTGAACATTTACTTACCTTTTTACCTCTTTATCAGTCCATCTCCCTTTTTCCGTCAAATATTTTTTTTTCCTAATATAAGAGGCAAACAAACAAAAGAAACGTAACAGACAGACAAACAAACAACCTTCCCCTACCTCCCCTCAAATAACAGCAATAAAAAACGCAAAAACAAAACAAAACAAAAAACACACCTTTCACGCAGTAGAGAAGAAAAATTACTCTTATGTCAAATTCTAGACAAACTGCATCCAGTAATTTCAAGGAGTTAAGTCTTTCTCAAATGTTAACGCTAATTTGCCATGTACATCTTTCATGATAATTCTTAGAAAGTATAAGGCATTCCAAGCTTGATAAGATCAGGGGTCGAATACCTAATCTTCCTTTTAAATGTTTGAAACAACTTGTGGAACGGTATAGATGATATGAATAATCATCGGATATAATGGTATTCTTATCATTATCCTTGTTATCAAAGTGATACTAATCATCATTTTCATCCTTATTATCAAAAGTAGTAGAATCATAATCATCATAATTGTTATCATAGTTATCGTCATCATTGTTATTACCATTATCATTAATTTTATTTGTTGTAATATTATCGTTATCAATATCATCATTATTCTTACCATACTTTTTATCATCATTGCTGTCATTTATCATCCTCGTTAATTAATATCATTATCATCATTGTCATTATTGCTATAATTTATCATTACCCTTATTATCACTATTGTTACCTTTATTATTGTTATCCTCATAACTGATATATTGTTATTATCATTATCAATATTGTCATTTTTATTATTATCTTTATTAATAGTACTATTATTGTTTTTGTTTTCATTGTAAGTATTATTATTATTTTCATTATTGTTTTTCTTATTGTTATTGATATAATTTTTGCTATTGTCCGGATCTGTTATGATCCGACATTCATTCAAAGCATATGAATGTATCTGAACAACCTTTCTGAGTCACCCGGACGATGTTATTAATTGTAATCTTATCTGAATATACCAAAACGTAGCGTTAATGACTCTAAATCCGAATGAATTTCCAACAACTGAGTTGCGCTCGTCGGTTGAGTCAAGGAAAAGAAAACGGAGATCACACTAACCATTCTTGCCCCGCCTTACAATTCCTTGGTTCTATCTCTCTGGCGGCAGGTAATGTTTTGGAGAACTGTTTTTTTTTCTTCATAATTCTAAGGGTATATTGAGTAGCCAGGGCGTTGATATATATTCCCAAAGGTGGCCAAGGTGCGCATCACCCGTTGCGACGCCATATTTGCCAGAGTCTTCCCTCCAACAGGATAAATATCCGGTCAGTAACCGTAAGATTAAGTGAAGGGAAACAATAAAGGATAACTAGGAGGAAAGTGAAAAAGTCACGGCAAATTATCGATTTTTTTTTTTTTTTTTTTTTTTTTTTTTGCTGTGGTTGATTGGAATTGTTTAGAGTAGTGCCTCGTTAAAGGCGACAGCACGACAAACACAGAGAGAATAATAACTAGTCAAATATAATAAGATAGATGAAAAAGTACATAAGAAAGAAAGAGCAGAAAGCTAATTCCAACCGTCATTATGTTCATTTGTTTGTTCATTAAATTTAATGCGAAAGTAAATAAGATGATTAAAGTAAATTAGGCGGTAGATTTAATTTGGCAAAGGGAATAATAGTCAAAGAGGGAAAGAATAGTGACATTATGTGCTCAGTGCTCAGTAAACAACTATTTAAAGGCATTAAAACAAAAATATATGTCATAAACATCAATAAATACTAGAAGTCAGATAATTAACAAGGAGTAGAAATATAATTCCTAAGAATAAGCACATTCATTAAGTTTATCATTTCTTCATGTGTGTTTGGTTTAAATAATAGATGATCAAAGGTGATCGTTCTCTGTGTTATGACACAAACACCATGTGGAGAACTCAGCTAGACTCACGTGGCTTAAAACCGTAAAACCGCGCTACCATTGTTTTTATCCAATTTTTTTCTTCATAATTGTTGGAGATGTTCCTCAGGGGTTCCTCATAAAAATATACCCCTGAGTGGTGGCGGCGTACCTTCAGGATTAAGTAAATCTTTCTTTGAAAATACCGCACACGTAGACTCACCACCAACTTTCGTCGGTGACACTCTAATTTTATTCTGACACGTGGCGGAAGTGGAGTTGGCAAAATTTATTCTGACGCTATCATTGTTGTTAAAACGATTGTAATCATTTTTGTTGTTATCATCATTATCATGTTACCTTTCAAAACATATGTCTCTTTTTTCAATCAAAGGTATATCCTAAAGAGGGAAGTAATACTTGAAAATGAATAAGTAAACACATCAATAAAAACTAAGCATCGAAAATAATATACAAACTTATATAAACATGATCTTCATTATTACCCTTGCTATCAATACAATTTCCAACACTGTCATTAGC
>BOPN01006557.1:57500-60000 GCA_017312705.2 Penaeus japonicus
ACCATACCATCCCCTTTCTTTCTTCCCTCTCTCTCCTTTCATTCCCTCATTCCTTGCCCTCCTCCAAGTCTTTCCTCTTCGTTGTCTCTTCCTCCATCCCAGCATCATCGCCGGGAACTCTCTGGAAAGTGACACTTTTTTTTATCTTTTTTTATCTTTTTTTACAAATTTTCCTTGCGATCAAAAGTAACTTTATGTTGACCTCTCAAGTTTTCTCGTTACGTATAGAGGAACTTTTACGGGTATTTTCAATCCGTTTTATCATCTTCCTTATACGATATTTACGCTTCCTCGCAAAAATGAGGAGGGGAGGGGAGGGGAGGGGAGGGGAGGGGAGGGGAGGGGAGGGGAGGGGAGGGGAGGGGAGGGGAGGGGAGGGGAAGGGGAAGACTAGAGCTCATTGGAATCGCCGACTCGACTGATGGAGGATTCTTTTGTGACTAGTTTGAGGGAGGAAGAGGAAGAAGAAGGGAGGAGGGGAAAGGTAGGGGGGAAAGGGAGGGGGAGGGGGACGGAGAGAAAGAGAAGCAGAAGAAGGTCGGGTAGAAGGAGAAGTGGCAGCAGAAGAAATAAGAGGAGACAGACAAAAAGAGCAACCTGAAAAAAAAAGAAAAGTGAAAAAAGGGGGAGTTGGAAGGAAGACGAAGAAGAACAAAAAGAAGAAAAGGAGAAGGAGAGGACAAGGGGAGACGATAAAAAATAAAGGAGGCGGAAAAAGAAGAAGAAGAAAGAGCGAAGGAAAAAAACACAGAAGATAGAGAAGAAACAAATGAGCCAAAGAAGTGGGAGGCAGAAGAAGAAGAAGAAGAGGATCAACAACAGAGCTACTTCAACCCCCCTTCCCCTTCCCCCTACCCCCTCCAACCTTAAACACAGGCCCTAGCGTTCCGTCCGCTATCACTGAGTCTTGACAAATGGCAGAACGACAGCCAACGGACACGAGGGAGAGCCGGGGATTTCGAGAACAAGTGCGAGTTACGCCTCGAGCGAGTACTAGGACGAGCAACAAGGCGACGCCAGCGAGGCCGAGGGAAGACTAGGAGGAGGAGGAGGAGGGGGAGTACGAGGAGGACGAGGAGGAGTACGAGGAGGAGGAAGAGGAGGAGGAGATGGAGGAGGAGGAAGAGGAGGGGGAGGAGGAGGAGGGGGAGGAGGAGGAGGAGAAGAAGGACGAGGAGGAGGAGGAAGAGGAGGACGAGGAGGAGGAGGAAGACGACGACGAGGAGGAAGAGGAGGAGAAGGACGACGACGAGGACGAGGAGGAGGAGGAAGAAGAGAAAGAGGAGGAGGAAGAAGAAGAGAAGGAGGCCCTTGCACAGACGTCGCTCAGAGATTAATTGATTCTCTGATACATCGCTTACATAAGGTCGTCAAAGGTAGAGTCCTGTCACCTGGGAGTGATCGAGGGCTTATCGGAGGCTCCGGCGGCGGCGGGTGTGTTTCGGTGTCGGGGAGTTATTCATCCGTGGATTTGATTTGTTATAATGATGGTGTTGATCTTGGGGATGTTGATTTACTGATTAGTATTAGTATCACTATCATCGTTGTCATTATCATTATAGTAATGATATTGGTAATGATAATGATAATAATGATTTTGATGATTATGATAATAATGATTTTGGTGATAATGATAATAATAATAATAATAATGTTAATGATAATGATAGGAATGATTTTGATGATAATGATAATAATGATAATAACGTTAATGATAATGATAGGAATGATGATGATGATGATGATAATGATGATGATAATAACTGTCATTATTATTATCGTCATTATGATCCTTATCATTGTTACTATTATGATCATTAACTGATGATTTTTATTATAATTATTATTATCATCATTATCATTACTATTATCATTATAATCATCCTCTTTATTATACTCTTCCTCCTCCTCCTCATCATCATCATTATCATCATCACAATCACCATCATCATCATCATCCTAATCCTCATCATCACTTCATTATTATCAATGTATATTTTTTTCGAATTCATAGTGCTTCATGGACGTACTAATTGTTCTAAGCAATACATTGAGCCTATTTTTTGTGCTTGCAAACCATAGATGTTAAAAAAAAGATCTAGCTTTCGCTTTGCCTTTCCTTTAGCGACCCTCCTACATCAATTATTTAATTTCTCGGTTGCCTGTGAGATCCGTCCTTGCCATGGGAAGGAAATTGGCTTGTAATCTATCTTCAGAGAGAGAGAGAGAGAGAGAGAGAGAGAGAGAGAGAGAGAGGGGGGATAAATAGATAAATAAATAAATAGATAGATAGATAGATAGATAGAGGGGGGGGGGCAGAAAGACATGAAGAGAGAGAGAGAGAGAGAGAGAGAGAGAGAGAGAGAGAGAGAGAGAGAGAGAGAGAGAGAGCGAAAGAGAGCAAGGAGAGAGATTTTAATGAACAGAGACAGACAAATATACATACATACACATGGAGATAATTAGATAAGTATATAGGTAAATGGACTAGAGAGATAGA
>BOPN01006557.1:72500-74648 GCA_017312705.2 Penaeus japonicus
CCACCTCTTCCACTTCACCCCCCCACCCCTAACCCCAACCTCCACCCCAAGGGATCAGTGGACCAGGTAGGCAGGTCGGGCCAGGAAGTCCATTCAGCGGGGATCCGGAGTGGCTGGCCGACGTCCGGAGACCAAATTTTCGGTGGAGGGTGAGAGCGGGGTTGGGGTTGACGGGGGAGGGGGGGGGGAGGAGAAGGGTAGAGGGTGTGGGATTAGGTGGGTGAGGGAGGGAGGGAGGGAGGGAGGGAGGGAGGGAGGGAGGGAGGGAGAGAAGGGGGCGAGTGATTGGGTGGGTTGGTGGGAGAGGGAGGGATGCAGGGAAGGGGGCGAGTGATTGGTTAGTTCGGTGGGTGGGGGAGAGAGGGAGGGAGGGATGGAGGGAAAGGGGCGAGTGATTGGTTGGATGGGTGGGGGGGGAGGGAAGGAGGGAAGGGGGCGAGCGAGGGAGGGAGTTGAAGCAAGAGAGGGAAGAGGAGTGGAGGGAGGAAGCGTGTGGGGTTGGAGCCCGAATGTAGCGGGAATGGAGAGAGAGAGAGAGAGAGAGAGAGAGAGAGAGAGAGAGAGAGAGAGAGAGAGAGAGAGAGAGAGAGAGAGAGAGAGAGAGAGAGAGAGAGAGAGAGAGAGAGAGAGAGAGAGAGAGAGAGAGAGAGAGAGAGAGAGAGAGAGAGAGAGAGAGAGAGAGAGAGAGAGAGAGAGAGGGAGAGAGAGAGAGAGAAAGAGAGAGAAAGAGAGAGAGAGAGAGAAAGAGAGAGAAAGAGAGAGAGAGAGAGAGAGAGAGAGATAGAGGAAAGGAGGTGGGAGAAGAAGGAGAAGCGTTCAAGGGCGAGAGTGGAAAAGGAGGGAGGGAAGTGAACAAGGTTGAGATAGAAGGAGAAAGAGAGAGGAAAGGATATCGAGAGGGAGAGAGGGGGGGGGGGGAGGAAAAGAGGGGGGGGAGGAAAAGAGGGGGGGGAGAAGAAGGAAGGGGAAGCGAGGTACAGCTGGAGGGGTATCGAGGAGCCAGAAAGAGGAGCGGGAGGGGAACGAATAAGAGTAGAAATGAAAGAGAGGAATTAGATGGAAAAGGAGAGGAAAACCGAAGTAGAGTATAAGAAAAGAGGAAGAAGGAGAGAAGAGAAGGACTAGAAGAGGGAGAATAGAGAAAGGCAGAAGGAAATGAGTAGGGACGAAGACAGAGAGAGAAAGAAGAGAAGTAAGACTGAGAATTAGGGAAAAAAGGGAATATAAAAATATAGAGGAATTAAAAAAGCGAGAAAAGTAAGAGGAAGAGGGCGAGAAGGGGAGGAGGAAGGGAAAAGGAGGGAGGATGAGACAATGAAGAGGAAGAGGGTGAGAAGGGAGGAGCAAAGGAAGAGGAGGAGGAGGAGGAGGAGGAGAAGGGAGGGAAATGGGAAGAGGAAGAGGGAGAGAAGGGGGGAGGAGATGGGGTGGAAGGGGAGGAGGAGGAGAATGGAGGAAATAAAAGATAAAGAAATAAAAAAAAGAAAATTAAAAGATAATGCCAAATTAATTGCACATGAAAAAAGTAAAATGAATAAACAAAGGAAATTATACCGGAAAACCAAAGAAAGTTATTAATGGTTATTAACCCAAACTACACGAGACCCAAAGCTAAAAGAAATGAGGAAATTACACAAAAGGTGATAAACGCGAAATGAAAAGAAAAGAAGAATGAATAGACGTGAATCAAGAGAAAGGAGAAAGTCGTCATTCATTCATTAAGATGGAAAGAAAGAAAGAAAGAAAGAAAGAGAGAAAAGAAAGAAAGGAGAAAAGATAGGCATTTCTGTATCCCTACGTCTCTGTCTCTGTCTGTGTGTCTTTTTCTCTTTTTCTTTCCCCTTGTTCATTCTAGACACGCTTACGACACCAGCACCTCGCTTGTTTAAGTGTAACGCTGCGGTAACCCGACAATGGAACCTTTGATAGCTGCACCTTCGCGTTCTCCCCTCGCTCTATTTTGATCCCCCTCCCCTCTCGCTCTTTTACTCTCTCTCCCTGTTCCTTCCTCCCTCCTCCCCACTTTTCCCATCCTCATCTCCTTCCCCTTCCTCCTCACTTTTCCTATATATATATCCTCCCCTTCCATACCCACTTTTCCCATCTTTACCTCCTCCCCCTCCCTCCTTATTTTTTTTTTTTCCATCT
>BOPN01006558.1:5000-7500 GCA_017312705.2 Penaeus japonicus
AGCCGCAATAGAAGTCTACTACTTTGATAATTTTTTTTATTGTATGTCACCTCTCCATTGGGTTTCTTTACTGCATACATTTAGTTTTTCCCTATCCCGAGCCTCCTCTTTGTTGTCTTAAGGCTGGTGCCCGAACGTGGAGTTTCCTTTATTTTTCGTATGTTAAATTTGCGCACATCTTTCTTCTTCTTGTTTATCATCTTAGTCAGTTCTGCTGATTCTATATTGTCTCAGATTGATGTTGTTTTCATATCTGCTTGCACATCTTCATAGAAGCTCTTTATCTCCTTATCACTATGACTGTAGGTAGGAGTGTATACTTGTATAACTTTTTGGATATATCTGTCTTTTAGTGTCAGTATTACAGAAAAATAAGAAACCTACTCCTCAGGAAGTCCTACAATATCCCATTTAATAAATGAAAGTTCTTCAAGCAGTGTCAAAAGATCAGATTCTGTTCTCAGAGTCCTTACATTGTATGTGCAAAGGATCATCATTGTAAGGCGGCCTGGTTCTAACTGGATATTTTTAGTACCCTCTGCTCCAGAGCGATTCTGGGACTCTTTTTGCCTCCGGGGAATGAGAGCCATTTTCTTGACTGGGAAATAATATCCAAGAGGGGTGAGGTCAGATACCGCACCTACTGGCCTTAATTGTTTCTTGGTGCGGGGAAATATATTTATACACACACACACACACACACACACACACACACACACACACACACACACACACACACACACACACACACACACACACACACACACACACACACACACACACACACACACACACACACATATATATATATATATATATATATATATATATATATATATATATATATATAAATCACAAAAAACACAAACACAGTAACGTGCACATAACAGAATTAATAAAACACTGCCACAAATATATATATATATATATATATATATATATATATATATATATATATATATATTTATATTTATATATATATATGTATATATATATATATATATATATATATGTATATATATATATATATATATATGTATATATATATTTATATATATATATATATATATATATATATGTATATATATATTTATATATATGTATATATATATATATATATATATATATATATATATATATATATATATATATGTATATATATATATTTATATATATATCATATATATATATATATATATATATATATATATATATATATATACATACATATACAAGAAGTGTGTGTACATATGCATGCACATGCAAACACACACACACACATATATGTGTGTGTGTGGATGTTAGTTCTATGTTAAATTATATTAGGTTAAATGTGTTACCCTTATATTAGTTATGAATTTCATCATGAATTTATTATGGATATGAATTTTTTTACGAAAAAAAAAAAATCATCAAAAATGGAGACACAAAACAGGCATGCACCTGTGTATGCACAATACATACAATACGTTTCCCTACAAAGAAAGCACCGCAGTATTTGTCGGTAGATCATAAACTTCTGGTGATTATAACGTATAGATTTTACTGACAATAAGATAAGTAAAGGGGGAGAGGTTCGAGGTCTGAGGGTTATAATATGCCATAACTGCTTAATGTGGCATTGACATTTTGATGGCATATATACCGTCGAAAAAGTTCACCAGCGAAAAAGTTTATTGGTACATATACCATGGTGACAGGGAAAGGGTTAAGGTACCCTCTAAACCTGAGGGATTCGGCAACGCCTATGATATGTTGAGGGCATTCGAGACCAAGAGATATTGCCGATTGGCAATCTGGGTTGCCAGAGATAAAGGAATGATTACTAATCCATAGGATCAGGCCACACTTCACATCCTCTAGGAGAATAAGCTCACAGATATACGGAAGGTGACTGTCGGCTCTGACCCCTGATGGTAGGAAGGTCAAAAGAAGATTCTTCTTGGTTTTCTGTGCTGTATGACCTTTGTGTCATCATCTCTCACTCCAAGGTATTGGGGCTTTCTGTCTGGCCAATGGGAAGACCTTTACCTGACAAGTCCAGATCACCTTAGACGTTGGAACTGAACCACTTTGGTACTTTACATGCCAAAAACCCAAGTGTGGTGTCTCTAGCAAGGCACATAGCACCGTGGTGTGTCTCTAAGCACACAAACAGGGTATAAAGGATACCAATTCAAAAGGTCCTAACTGCTGTCCCGTCCGTAAAGAGTCGGCTCTATGGCTTTATTCTCGCCCCCATTGGCACTATAAACCCAATCTAACTCAGGATGAGACTCCTCTTCCCCCATCAGTCCAGTTTGAGACTTTGTCTCCCAATCTAACCTGTGACCAAGACCACACTGGCAGAGTCTGCACCAAAACTTCTAAGATCGACAAAGTCTAGATCACGGAGAATGAATGTTAAATCGACCAGGGGATCTCCACCTCCCAGAAGGCCTCTGGACGACACTGACAAGTCTGGTGAGAAAATCACTCTCAGTGAGGTCTTCACCAAGTT
>BOPN01006558.1:25000-27500 GCA_017312705.2 Penaeus japonicus
TCCGTCACCACAGGACTTCCAATGCCATGGTGGCACACGTAGATGAGGCGGGACATCTACCAGATTGGAAGCAAGCAAAAGTCGTCAACAAAGGTTGCTGTGAGACCACGTGGAGATATAAGAAGGCCACGTGGTCAAGATAAAGACGAGGAAACTATCCATCAAGGAAAACTAGGCATCTATTTATAGCGACCCCGCTGGTCAGATAAAAAGCCACCTCAGGTCAGTCTCACACACTCACTCACACTTAGAACTCACCCCTCGGACACACTCTGTCAGAGTCACCGGCGGGGAACAGTCAGCTCCCTTGCCTCGCCCGTGAGACACACCAGCCTAACAGTCCGCCAAGCCATCCCTACCAAGTAAATAATAACATATCACCTGTGCCGTTATCCATCAATAAGGAAATCAAGAACACCTGACTTTGGATTCAAAAACCTTTCGTGAGCACCCCTTACAGTTGCAAAAATCAAGATGCAAAGTTATGGAAGCTGCATACATCGCGACAAAAGAAAACATGAACACCGTGTTGGGAAGATTCAAATTATCCAAGGTTGCAGCAGCATCAATTATGCGGATAACTACCCACAGGTCAAGAACGTCAGGTGAACCTTCAGCTCTTATTTGATGTATATATTCGTTCTGTATTTTCACTTGTTATGTATTTTTGAGAAAGACCTCCGTCGAAATGCGTCAAATACATATTTTACATGTTTAGATATTCAGTCTCATTCATACCTTTCTTCTGCATTTGTCGTTATGAACTTTGTTCATGCATCTCTCTCTCTCTCTCTCTCTCTCTCTCTCTCTCTCTCTCTCTCTCTCTATTTATATGTATATATATATATATATATATATATATATATATATATATATATATATATATATATGTATATATATACAGATACATATATATATATATATATATATATATATATATATATATATATATATATATATATATATGTATATATACAGATATGCATATATATATATATATATATATATATATATATATATATATATATATATATATATATATATATATATATGTATATATATGTATATGTATATATATATATATATATATATATATATATATATATACATATATATACAGATATGCATATATATATATATATATATATATATATATATATATATATATATATATATATATATAAAAGTATATCATCATCATCAGCCTGTAGCATTTCACTGCAGGACATAGGCCTCTCTCAGTCTTTTCCAGTCATTCCGGTCTTGTGTCCTCTGATTCCAGTTTATTCCTGCGAAATTCGCTATTTCATCCCGCCATCTAGTCATTGGTCTTGCCCTTGGTCTCATTGTGTCTTGTATTTCCCATGCTGTTGTTTTCTTTGTTCACCTGTCTTGTCTCCTATATATATGTCCAGCCCACTGCCACTTTTTATTTTTAATGCTCTTGAGTATATCCTCTACTTTTGTTTGTTGCCTGATCCATTTCCTCTCGAGTGCCTTGGTCGTAATCCATGTTCCTAGCCCATATGTCATGACGGTGAGGACACATTGGTCAAAAATCTTTCTCTTTGGACATAGTGGCAGACGACCTCGTAATGTATTGCTATGTGTACCGAAGGCATTCCAACCTAGTCTGATTCGCCGTTTTATCTCGGCTTCGCAGGGTGTACTCGTCTTAATGAGTTGCCCTTGGTATACATATTCGTTCACTGCTTCTAGTACCTCGCCCTGTATTTATATTTGCTTAACTGGGATTCGACTGTTAGACATGACTTTAGTCTTTTTCATGCTCATTTTAAGGCCAATCTTCAGGCTTTCCCTATTCAAATCGCTTAATAATTGTTGTAATTCATCTGCTGACTCGCTGAGGAGAACAATGTCATCTGCAAATCTTAGATTGCTTAAGTGCTCATTCCCTATTTTAATCCCTTTCTCCTTCCAATCTAACTTCTTGAATACTTCTTCCAAGCAAGCTGTAAACAGTTTCGGTGAAATGGTGTCGCCCTGCCTAACACCCTTTTTTATTGGTATTTTATTGGTTTCTGGGCGTATTTTGATGGACGCTGTACCATCTCTATATATATCCTCTAATCTGCAATATATTTCCTCCACTCCTTGTTTACGAATTGCATCTAGTACTGCAGATGTCTGTACCGAATCGAATGCCTTTTCATAATCTACGAGTCTTGGAGAATTGGAGTCTTATAGGTTGGTAATTCTTTAAGTCTTTTGTATCCCCTTTTTGTGTTTTAACGTTATCATTGCGTTTTTCCAGGATTTCGGAGTTTTACCGACATTCGTTGAAAAGATTGGCCAGTTTTACTGCCGCAATCTCTCCTGCATCTTGAATAAGATCTACACTAATGCCTTCTTCTCCTGGTGTTTTTCCTCTTTTCATGTCTTTTAGTGCCCTATTTACTTCCTCTACCGTAATGTTTGGAACGTCTCCAATTGTTGTGTTTGTCTCCGTACGTGGTTGATCGTTTGAGTGGTATAAGTC
>BOPN01006558.1:47500-50000 GCA_017312705.2 Penaeus japonicus
TTACCCTGATAGCACGCGTGAGAGATCATGTTGCTTTTTTGGCGGTGCTTTATTACGTGTTTTTGGTGTATTTTCTTGTGAATAATTCAAAATGCCTCGTGTGAGTGCTTAAAGGAAAGCGTTTATTGACTCTAGAGTAGAAAACTTTCAGAAGAAAACGAACAGACCAACAAACACCTGCTGAAGCAAGTAGTCATCAGCATCCCCACCCCATTCTGGCAATGACCTGGGGTGCCCGGGAAGTGACCTGACCTCCCAATAATGACTTCATATACCTTACTGATGAAATATATAAGTACAGATTCCATATTAATAATTTTCCTTGTCATCTACATGTTGTAATACAATGAGCAACATAAAATCGCAACTATCTTGAAACTTTTTTTTTTCATAAATGTTGGAATAACTCGGTGTGTAATGGATCGATTTTTATATTTCTTGTAGCAAAATAATCGTGGGAATGGGTTTTAAAAATCTATGAGAGGAAACATTTGTTATGTTTTAAGAATTAATTATAATATTTTAAAGGGCATAATCAAAGATAAAAAAAACTCGTTTTTGCAATTGTCACTGTGCATTTATTTTTCAAGACAGGCTTAAATGCCCCCATAGTTTTTTAGATGAGGGTTTCTTCTATGTATAAACGAAAGGAAATAGTCATTCTCTCATTAGTTAAAAAAATATAACACACTTTCTAAAGTCTCTCGAAATCGAGGTGTTTTTATTTTTTACGCAAAAACTGCTTGTCCGATTTTAATGAAATTATTTATATAGTAGCATTATATGACAATAATTGCCATGTTAAATTTTGATAAGCCTACTTAAAAAACTTGTCAGGAGAACCGAAAATCGTTAATCGCAGTCGTAAGATAGTACGACTCCCTGAAAGGAAAGATTCTAGTCCTGCAGATTCTAATTACTTTGGAGGGGGACCTCGTTAGCTCCCTAGGCTAGTCAACTGGTGCACTTACAGCCTCAGAAGGTATGTAGCAGAGCCACTTCGTCTTCCAACATCTTAATATTCGCCTTTCTTTGTAAATAAAACGGAAATTTCGTCAACGCCTAAAGTGTATGGTTTATGTGGTTTCCTTATATATTTCTTGTCTTCATTTTTATTAATAAGTTGTCGCAGAAAGTTGGCGCGTGTAAAACCCCTTCCATTCTAAAATTTAAAAAATTAAGTACATTCATTATATAAGCACCACCATTGATAGTTACATCGTTCGTACAACTATAAAATCTTCATCTTTATCTTTAAAATGATATGACTAATAATAATAACCATAGTATTTATGAATATAATCTCAGTAATGATAATGGTGATAATAATAATCATAATGAAAGCAACACGAAAAAACACTGGTTATGGGAGATTTAAATGCAAAAATTGGGAAGGGAAGATATGAGGATATTGTAGGAAATTTTGGACTCGGGAATAGAAACGAAAGAGGAGACACATGGATTGACTGGTGTAGTGTAGAAAAACAGATCATAGCTAATTCGTTCTTCCAACAACACCCAAGAAGATTATGGACATGGAGAAGCCCAGGCAGAAGGATTAAAAATCAAATAGACTACATAACCATAATTAAACGCTTTCGAAACTCATCAGAAAACAACAATGACGAAAATAACAAATCCACATTTGAAATAGACTGAAAGAGACTCAGTATGTGCTTTTATATACATTGACCGGGGACATATCTGAGCTGGCCTTTACTTAGTTTGTAATTTACATTCATCGCATTGAATGAATAATAATAATAAAAAAACAAACAAACAAACATGAAACAAAGGATCTCCCACACCGTGAGTCCTGGTCCCCTAAACTTCCGACTCAGTATGTCGTGCAGAAATGTCATCCATGACAGATATGTTATGGACAAACGTGATTTATATACATGAAATTATGAAAAGATCATGTTAACATCCTACCTACAGTCCAGGGAAAGTGTCCAGAACTCTCCCACACGTTGAAGCTGTACTCGGTATTCTCATCCTCCAGCACTCCCAATATCTACCGTGGAAAACAGACAGTGACAGAAAATATGAGGTTGCAGTTTCATGTAACTATTCTTCATCATTGTGATAATAATAACACTTATAGTAGTAACAAGAAAAGCAATACATTAATAAGAATTTAAGGAAAGATCATAAAAGTATTTATAAAAATAGCGATAACAGAGGATAATATATTAGTAATAGGATTAATAATAACAGTTGTAAGGTTAATAATATTAATGCTGATTCCGATAAATATCAAGCAAAAATTAAATCCTTATCATAATGATGAAGTAAATAATATTAATGATACTGAAAATAATCTTTGAAATAGTGTCAATATGATGATACTAATAGTCACAGTAATAAGAACGATAATGACTTTAAAAATGATGATAATAAAAGTAAAATCAATAACGATAATGACAATGATTTTAATAGTATTTAAATTCATGATTAAGATTATTATCATAATCATTATAACAAGCATGATAATGTT
>BOPN01006558.1:62500-65000 GCA_017312705.2 Penaeus japonicus
CCAAGGTGTTCAGGTAATACACGAGGAAGAAGATTTTGATCTCGACCCCCTCTCACAAGGGGAAGCTGTAAGCCTCGTCAAAAGTCTACGGAAGGAGCTAGCATCTGCCAAGTCCAATCTCGTGAGGCTCAAAACAATTATTGATGGGCTGACTGAGAAGCGAAACGCACTTGTTGAAATTGTTTCTCTTATTGACAGTCTAGCCATTACTCACGAAAGTACTGACCAAGTACGGCAACGCTCCATTGCCTGCTCAGCTTTTCCAAACAATATTGACCAAGACTGGGAAAAGAAAATCGAAGAAAACGAAGAATTATACATATGGTGGGCATCAGAAGAGGTCAGGAAATTAAAAGGTGTAAACCAAGAATTTTCACCTCAAGACAGCCAACACCAATCAAAGAGATCGGCTCTTCCTTCATAGTTCCAGAGGAAAGAAGAGAGTGATTACAAATCAGTACACTCACAAAAGAGCCTCCTACCAAACACATCCCTGAAAAAGGACAAGAGAGCTCCTCAACGTCTGTGGCCATCTGAAAGGCAAAGGCCCTACAAGGCAAGACATTTTCAAGGGGAACACTACGTAAGTGGCACCGCAAAGGGCACTCACGTGAACAGTGCACAAAATTGATGTACTGTAATTACTGCAGGAGGAAGTACCACACAGAAGAAACTTGTCGGGAAAGAATTGCATATCAACGTCAGAAGGATTTTGTAAGTGCTATAACAACTAAAAATCAGGAAACTATAACAACACTAAAATCAGTGCTTGCTCAAATTCACAGTGGATCCCAGAGACTTCAAAATCCTACTGGTTATTATCATTTCCCTAACATCCAACCTATCCATCAAAATCAACAACTGACATATTCAGTGCCAATGCGATATCCTCAAAATGTCACACAGAGTGGAGGATATTATGGGCAAATGTACTGAGAGGATTCCACACTAACATTGGGGAATTTACCCATTTTGTTAAAAAAGAAAAGGCCGATATAGTCTTTGCAGATGAGACCCTCCTTGATGACAAAGTTCCTGCAAACTATGCACGTATTCCAGGATACTCAACTTGGATCCTAAAGGATCGAAATGCACAAGGCGGAGGCATTGCACTCTGTTATAAAGCTGACCTGCAACTCCAAACCCTTAACATCTCTCTACCAGAAGGTATCGAAATGATTATTTTCAAAATTACAGATGAAATGAGGAAGGGCATTTTATTCTGTGGATGTTATAGGCCGCCACATCAAGGGACCTTATTGAAGAACCATGACTGCCAACACATCATATTGTTTGGAGATCTTAATCAGCATAAAGTCCAAGCAAGCTTTGACGAAGTCATGGCAATTTATGACCTCCAGAACTTCGTAAATTTTCCTACACATCGTTCTGGATCTTCTCTGGACCCAGTTGTCACGGATCTTCCTCCTCATATTCTAAAGTGTTGTCCAATCGGCTATGTGGGATCCTCAGATCATGAGGCAATCCTAACAAAGATTAATTTAAGGACAACAAGGGAGAAGGGATACAGTCGCACGCTCTGGAAGTGGGAGAAGACAAATTGGACTAAGTTCAGAGAATCCTTGTCTCTCATAAAATGGCATGACATTTTACAAGGGGACGTAGACCATCAAGTAAGTCCTTCCATCCCACCTTGCTGAATCTACAAGATCGCATTGTCCTATTCAACCCTTACGTCGGCATGGTTTGGTCCTCAATGCAAAAATGCTTCTGAGATAAAATACCATGCATGGATCCGATATAAAAGAAACCCTACTGATAGAAACAAGGAAATTCATAAGTAAACTGTACGCAACATGCAACACATCCAGAAATGGGCCATTCATCAGTGGGAAATAAACACGAAAGAAAAACTACGGAGGGGAGAAATAGGAAGTAAGCTATGGTGGAATATTGTAAAAGATAATCAGGGAAACACCAGAGATGGAACCATAGCTCCCCTGGTAAGACATGATGGAAGCACTGCTTTAAGTGCAGAAGAGAAAGCAGATGCACTAGCCAAGCACTTTTCTGAAAAAATGATGGTTCCTCATCCCAAAAGAAAGCCACCGATTCTGCCTATCATTTGCAACGAAAAGATTTGCAAAATATCAACTTGCATGGAAGAAGTGGATAAACTGCTGCGAAACATTAATACCAAAAAGGCAGTTGGCCCTGATGGTATCAGTCCTCGGATCTTGCAGAGGTGTGCTAAAGAACTATCATACCCACTAACTTCAATTTTTAATTTTTGTCTAAACACGTGCAGATGGCCCAAGACATGGAAGCAGAGTAATGTAGTTCCTATCTTTAAAAGAGGTGACAAATCTTCTCTAAAAAACTACCGCCCAGTCTAGTTACTCTCTATAGTGAGCAAATTATTTGAAAAAATAATAGCCTCACGTTTAACGGACCATCTTAACAAAAATCTTCTGCTCTCTACAAGACAATATGGTTTTCGAAAGAACCACTCGGCTGCTGACCTACAGTTGCTTATGAC
>BOPN01006558.1:72500-74634 GCA_017312705.2 Penaeus japonicus
CTATTTTTGGAACAGAACTGCCAGAGTAAAGTTCCAAGGTCACCTTTTCAGGCATCTGCACCTGGAGAATGGCACTCCACAAGGGTAGGTCCTTAGCCCGGCTGTGTTTAACACCCTCATGCTAAGCATCCTCGACAGAATGAAAACATAATAAGAGAGGCCCAGCATTGTCTGGACGTAACACATTGCGGACGGGTGTCAGGACATACATTATGTAGTAGCTTTGCCCTGACAGAAGGCGTCATGACGTACACGACGTTTGGGGATTTTGGATCACTGTGCTATTATAATGTGCTGTAAGAAAGGAGTGAGTGATGGTGGCAATTGCAGTCATAATCACTGTAATTACCGTAATATTAAGCTAACATTACTTCCAAAACCTAAATGGCACCACTTTCTCTTAGCACCAACAGGAGAGAGAGCCTTGAATGGCACCCATCCACGGTCTCTAGCAAGCACTATCTTTATAGAGCGATGGCACACAGCAATTTGATGACCTCTTACTCTAAAGTACCGCCGATGAAGGATGCGCAGAACGAGAAGAGGAAGGTGACTAATCTATACCTAGTGTCTAAAATGTGCTCCTGTGCCAATATGGATGCCTTTCACTATGGCACTCACAGTCACAAGCACAGGTTTTCTTTCTTTTCCCTAGTTCTTTATGTTATCTTCATTGTAGGTGGTTATGTGTTTGTTATTCGATCATGACAGCACAAAAATACGAAAAAATACAGTTACTTTGTTTTTGTCCTCCCATAAAACAGCAATACTTCTATCACACTGAGTATAAAAAAAAGCTAATATTGATCACATACTACGATTTTAGTCAACTACAGCATTGATAGAGCCTGTCATATGGCACATATAAGTCTCTAAACTCAATAAAACACAAAAATGGCTCTAGTTTTACAAAAGTGACTGAAAGAGAGTGGGAAGATTCAAATGATGTTGCTTCAAGCTGCCTTGCTCTTAAATAAAACCTATCCTGGAGACTGGGCAAGCGAATTTGTCCTTATCCGCAATGGGTTAATGTCTGAGGAATGCCGCAGGGTTGGGCTTAAGATCTCAGCAGCCAAATCATAGGCAATGGTTCTGAAACAAGATATTCATGACCAAAGACTGCGAGTCCAAGAGTTATAGCTAGAGTGGGTTCACATCTACCAATACTTGGGGATATGGGTTGATAAGAACCTCACCTTCCACTCTGAGATTTAGCATCTCATAGACCGGACCAAGACAAGACTCTCTGTCATGAGAGCTCTGTCAGGGCAGCGTGTAGGGGCTGGGCACCATGTACTAAGATCTTTCTATGTGCACACTGTCCATCCCATTGTGTACTACGCCTCTATCGCCCTGATCACGGAAAGGGCTTGACATCATGCAAAACGAGGCTGTCAGCATTATTCTGTATGCCCCTGGGTGGATTAAGGTTACCAACCTCCTTATGGAGGCCAATCTTTTCCCCCCTGGACATCTGGATCGATTAAATGGCAGTTTCTTGTCAAAGTCATACAATCCTCACTGGAGTCGCAGCTAAGACGGAAAGTGCACAGACGACTTGCACAGAATCATGAGCTCTTTGCTAACAACTGGCTGTCTAACAAAGCCGGGGTACTGATACACTTTCAGCTGAAAGAGACACTATTGGTCAGTGCGCTGCAACGCCACAGAGAGGAAGCGAAAACCTGCCCCTCGGCCAGCTGCTACTCAGACGCTACAGGCTACGAGTCGCTGATACTCTGATATGAGGAACGACGCTTTAAACATTGTGGAGCGCCGGACGCCAAATTAGAGCACTACCTGATGGAGTGCGAGCACACTCACTTCCTCAGGCAGGGCCCACAGACAACAGCCGCCGGGTTGGTTAGAGGACTATGCCCCTCGCTTGCCCCTTGGCAACTTGAGCGCCTGTAGGCAATCTGACCGCCGAGGTAAACATTCAGTTATGATGATCAAATTAATCATCACTTATAGCTGACAGAGGTTGGGACCCCTCCTCCGTATAGCCCTGGCGAAGCGACGTTTCCTTAAATCTCTCTGAACTGAACTGAAAACTACATTCATATGTATATACAACTTATCTTACTAGCTAATCTCGCAGTCCTGACACACACACACACACACATATATAATA
>BOPN01006559.1:10000-12500 GCA_017312705.2 Penaeus japonicus
GTGTAGTCTCTTTTGCTTCTTGTTTGTGCATTTATCTATTCTTTAAAAGGATAGGCTTTAGATGTACACACAGATAAACACACTGATTGTTTATGCTAAGCACACACACACGCACACGCACGCGCACACACACACATATATATATATATATATATATGTATATATATATATATATATGTATATATATATATTATATATATATACATATAAATTTATGTATATATATATATATATATATATATATATATATATATATATATATATATATATATATATGTATACTGTCAGGGGTTTAGTTATTATTCAAGGTCTTTGGCCCCTTTGGTTTCTTTTATGTATGATCCTTGGAATGATTAATTGCCACTCGAGGTTAAAAAGCAAACTTGGTCATATCCAAACCACATATTTACACATATTTACAGCCACAAAATAAATAGAACACAACACAAAATATAGATAAGGTAGCCTTTGTTAGGTATGAAGCAGGCGGTGTTCTTGATGTTCAGGATGTAACACCGGAAGTAGTGGCACCAGAGGTTGTGGAGCCAAAAGCTGCATTCCAGAGCTTTAGCTCGGGTCAGTTATTACAGCAAATACCAGAACAGTTTAACAGCTTCTATCTGCATTCACCTATGGAGGCTAGAAAAATAATATTGTAAAATAGCAATACTATTCATTTTCACAATATATACACTAATATAATTGAAGTGTATCAGTAGAAAATTATTATATTACAGTATACTCACATGAGTGTGAATAGGCGAGAAGACCGGAGCTAAGTGACCGTCCATGCTGAGTGGGTCACCTACGTTGCTTTGGTGGCGGGAAATCAAAAGGAATTTGCACACACACACACCAACAAACAAAACAAACAAACGACCAAATGGTCAGTCAGCAACTGACAACAATTGAGGTGAAACCACCATATAAAACCCTTTACATAGCCCCCCAATTTAACTTAAATCTATTAGATTTTAGTTAAGTGGGGTTTCACGTCAATTTATATCTACCGAACATCGACTGAGGGCATCAGCACCGACGTTGTCAACACCTTTGATATACTGTATTATGAAAGAGTATGCCTGTAAGGCCAAAGACCAGCGCATAAGTCTGCCATTACTATTCCTCATATTCCGTAAATATGTTAATGGCTGTTGGTCTGTCTGCAGAATGAACTCTTTACCATACAAATAAGTCTTAAATCTTTCTATTCCCCACACAATAGCGAGGCATTCGCGTTCTATAACAGCGTAATGTTTCTCGCGGTCTAATAATGTACGGCTGGCATATGCAATCGGCATTAATACGCAGTTATTCTCTTGCAGTAATATCGCCCCCAAGCCCGTATCAGAAGCATCAGTTCGTAAGAAAAATGGCTTGTTATGATCGGGTAAAGTGAGAATTGGGGCATTCACTAACTTTTGCTTTAACAAGTCAATCCTAGCAATCTGTTCTTCATTCCATGATAGCATGTTGCTATTATATTTCCTCAACAATATATTGATAGGAGATACAATATCCGCAAAGTTATGAATAAATTTACGGTAAAAAGAGACAGTACCCAAAAATGATCTTAATTGTTTCTTCGTCTTTGGAAGAGGCATATCTACAATGGCTTTGATTTTATCATCAACAGGCTTAAGACAATTATTACCCAGAGTGAAACCCAAATACTTTATACTAGCATAGCCAAAGAAGCATTTATCAGGTCCAGCAGTTAGTCCGTGAGCACGCAACTGGTCAAGCAGATTAGCTAGATCGACTAAATGATCTTTCCAGTTCTTATTGTGAACAACAATGTTATCAAAATAACAGTCAGTGTTATTTAGACCATTAATTACCCTCCTCATTAGTCTTATGAAAGTAGCGCACGCTGTTTTCAACCCGAAAGGTAATCTAGTAAATTGCATTAAACCACACTTTGCAGCAAAAGCAGTATACTGTTTGGATCGTTCGCTCAGAGGAATTTGCCAGTAGCCTTTACACAAATCTATTTCTGTGAAGAATTTATCTCCCATGAAATTTCCCAGCGCTTCATCCATAGAAGGCATCGGTTCAGCATCGAATAGGCTGACATCATTTAAAGCTCGGAAATCTACACAGAATCTCCAAGTGTTATTAGACTTTTTGACGAGGACTACGGGCGAGCAATATGGCGAATCTGATGGTTCAATTACACCAAGATCTTTCATTCGCTGTACTTCGTCTTCAAATGGTTTAACCAAATTATGAGGAATTGCATAAGGTTTACGGTGCACTGGTTCGCTGGTGGTTAGTTTGATATCGTGAGTTATAGTGCTAGTTAAACCAGGGTTATTCGAAAATACGTCTGGATATTTTTCGAGCAAGTCTCTCAATTCTGCAACCTGTTTGTGAGTTAAATTTGCATTGATATTGAATTCCTTTGCAAAATTATCCATAATGGCAATATCGCACGTATCATCACTAGCTAGATCGTCGTCTACAACACACATCTGACAAACTTTTGACTCATTATAGT
>BOPN01006559.1:37500-42500 GCA_017312705.2 Penaeus japonicus
ATAGCAAGAGAAGGAAGGAAGGAAAGTTGGATAATGTTGGAAGGAAAGTCGTTAAAGAAAAACAAATGAGCATATTTTTCTTTGGACGATTTTTTATCACATATATTATAATATGGTAATTATAATAACTGCAATAGCAAAGATAATGATAGTGCTATCAATGATAATAATGAGGAAAATAACGATATTATAATATCATATCATAATAATTATATCAACAACGATGACAATAATAATAATGGTAACAGTAAGGATAATGATAATATTAACAATAAAAAATCAACAACAATATTGATAATGCTAATAATAACAATAATGTTAATGACAATACTGATAAGAACAACAGCAATAATGATAAAAATAGTAGTAATGATTATAGCAATAGTGATGATTAAGAATAAGGATAATGATGATAATAATGATAATGAAAAAAAACGATAAAGATGATAACAATGACAATGATGATGATGGATAAAAACGGAAAAGAAATCATGAAAACGAATGAAAGAGATAATAAACAGAGATCAATAACAGTGAATAAAACTGAAAAGGGCGAAGAGATGATAAAGATATAATCATGGATAGGATAATTAAAGATTAATGATAGGATGTGCAAAGGATTAGCGATTTAATTAAACATGAGATTAATAAGTGCTAGGATGAAGAACAGCAGAATAGAAATGTTGTTAATGATACAAATTACACAAGATTACAAGATTATGTTAGAGATTATGCAAATTGACTGAATATATTACTGATGACTTTGCAATATAGCCATATTCCCTGACGTGTATTTTACAAACTACTAACGGATTTAAGGCAACTTTGCAAACTTACCTGGACAGTAACCAACATTTCGGGACATAACAATATGCCATGAAACATTAAATCAGGAAGTGAAACAAGGGACAAGAGAGAAGCCATACGTGCGATTAAGTATTTGCTTAAGAAGGGAATGATCCCAAAAGGAAATTTACGAAGGCATCGTAAACTAAACGAGGATTTATGAACAAGTTAGTCCAAATGATCACTAATTTAGAAATGAGTTGTCCGTTTTTTTTCTATCGGTAGTACTATTACCATCTTTTCTCCGGGAATAAAATAGACGACAGGCATTCGATTTGGCTACGCTATGTAGACGGTGTCCTTATCATCGGATCGAGGATATCATGCTTACGTCAGAAGTTGCCGTCCACGACAAGATCCAGTTTACTGTAGAGGTCGAGGAATGTCAGAAGTTTCCCTTCCTTGACGCCATGGTCCATCAGAGTGATAACCACCTTCGCGTCTACACAAAGCAAACCAAGAATTATTTCATCCACTATCCCTCCACACAAGCCACAACACTAGTTTATGAGTCGTTATGGGTTTCTTCCTCGGAGCTTTGAGGATTTGCAATCCAGAATTCCTTGAAGATGAGATAAATTAGATTATCAAAGCGTTTACGAAAAACAAGTACCCCAGGGAATTACTTCTAAATCTCCGAAACAAGGTGGAGTTTGTTATAACGAGGTCAGGAACCGAACCCCCCTCCCTTTCTAGGTTCTTAGTGTTGTACAACATTTCCGAGCCGGCTAGTAAGCATTTCGGAACCCATCAAGATTGCCAATACTCCTAGTACAAAAAATAGGTGATCTAATACGAAACAGAAAGCCACCCACTAACAATCCTGACAGCGTTTTAACAGCAAACCCTGCAGCGGATGTGATAAAGTACCACGATGAAACAGGTCGGGGTTTCAGCACCAGAATCTGCGAACACCCAGCTGACGTCTGTCACCGCAAAACTTCCAACGCCATGGTGGTACAAGTAGATGGAGCGGGGCATCTACCGCATTGGAAGCGAGCCAAAGTGATCCAATGGGTTAAACTAATTGAAAAGGAAAATGATGGAAGCCGCATACATCGCGACGGAAGAGAACATGAGCAACGCGGGTAATGAGCGACAGGTCACGGGTATCAGGTGATTCGTCAGCTCTAGGCTAGTATATATTCGTTCATACAATCTTCTTTCAGTATATAATTCTGAGGACGAGATAATCAAAACAAGAACATCTCTTGCGTTGTGAAGTTATTAAATTTATATGTTTTTTCTATATTTGTCATAATGAACGCAATGAATGTACGCAAAGCACATATTCAAAATACTCAGTGAAAAGGATGGAGGAATGTGTAGGTGGGGGTCATCTGGGGCGATACTAATCAACAACAGTTGAATTTATTCAGAAAAAAAGATAACTAGATTTTAAAAGAAGAAATAAAAACAATATTGATATTTTGCGAATGATTAAAATGACGCATTATACCCATCTATCAACCACTCGCTTCTTAATTTCACTAATGTTTTTATTATTAGTTATGAGAGGAATTTTTGAAGTACGAGAAGCTAGAAGCACGAATCCTCCCTCTCTTTGTAAATTCAAACGCTTTCCTTAACGCAATTACTCCTGTCGTTTACAATAAATAACTAAATATCATCCTTCTACATTCATTCAACATTTCGGACCCCTCACTCCATGACATTTAACATATCTAATCATCAGCCGCATGGACGCAAGTGCAATAAATATCTACCTTCACCAAACAATGACATCAAATGTAAAAATCTGCAAACTCAACTCATCAGACAAACCCGCCGCCATTAGATTCAGTCACTCCAACTGTTATCCCATTTTCCCACATCCCACATCCCACTCCCTTCCCTGGTCTTACCATTGCAATCTCAAGAAGGACAGCCACTCCCAGCTCGCCCCTGAAACCACGCACTCAAAGAGAAGGCTTTGCAGGATGGAAACTAAATGGATCTCCATGCTTGGGTTCCGTGTCGGTAGCTGTGGCGATGTACCGAGGGTTGGTTTGCCTCTGAATATGAAAACATGAGGATATTACTGTGCTTTACAGTGAACCACGCATTATGTGGAGGTCCTCTGTGACATTCATGTTGGATTGGTCATCATCCCTCTGGATAAGGTGTCAGGCAAGGCAGCGCTATATCGGGATGTGTAACTATGGTCGCTCATTCAGTAGTATGATATGATGTGATGTATTCGTTATTCAGAGCTACATTCACCTTTATTTATTTGGTGAATTACTATATTTTATTACACGAGGTCTTGGCTTTAATTTTGATAAGGCTGATATATTTCAAGTTTAGGAACACGACTCCGGGCAAAAAGCTGTCGTTGAATAAAAAAATAAGATTCGACACGAGATTCGAGGTAGATAGACAGATAGAATAGACAGAGATAGATAGATAGAGAGAATGAGTGATTGATATATATATAAAAAAAACACATAATCATATGAACACAGACACATTAACACTCACATTCAAACACACACACACACACACACACACACACACACACACACACACACACACACACACACACACACACACACACCGAAAGACTTTAAGAATTCCGTGGACGATGTGCATAACAGAATTCTAATAACCGACATATTTTGGCCTTCTGAGATCGAATTCCTCCGATAAGCAACGAAACTATTTTGAACGAATTTAATATTTCGAATTGATATATCCCTGATTTAAAGTCTTCGAATGATATTGCATGATGTTTTCCCTTACATACACATTCATAAAACGTTCCTTTACATAAGCATTTGCGAAAACAAATAATTTCAATATTTGGTAACATCGCAGTGGCTTTATATTTGCTCCTACATATCTATGAATGTATCTACATATTCATATCTATTTACAAATGTATCTATAAATCTATTTATACCTACATATTCATAACTTTTTTTTTCAAACGATATTATCAAAATTTGTATTTATATTTATACAGTTTTCAGAATATAGCTTCCCCACCTGTCTACCAATGACTAATTTGCATCTATCTAAATACTATACAGATTGATTAGCAATTCCCAAGAGATGAATTATCTGTGATAGAGCTATTCAAACTTAAATGAGAGGTAGTTGCCATTGGCATGTTGTTTGTTTAATTGCATGCAAATCACCTCACGATTATGATTGAAATAATGATGATGGAAATCCTGCGTCTTGAGACAGGTCTGCGGAACGTCCTTGAGAAGTTATCCTCGAGATCTCGTTCGAGGACAAAGGTTGTTCTTTTGAGTGCTACTTGAGCGGTTTGTATGATCTTCCGATGGATTCTAAAGGGGATGGATGGGTTGAGATTTAACACAGGGATTTCCGCGAAGGGGGGGGGGGGGAGGGGGGGGGAGGTGATGGGAAAGGGAAAGGGGTGTGAGGAAGGTGGGTGGGATGGAGAGGGGACACGGGGCATGGAATGAGAGGGGGGGGAGATATAAGGTGAAGGAGTGAAAGAGAAAGGAGGAGGGGGAGTGGGGGCGAAGGGAGTAAAATGGAAGGGGAAGGGTGAATGAGGAGGGTGAAGGGAGGAAAGAGGGGAGAGAGAGGGAAGGATAAATGGAGGGGAAAGGGGGAAAGAAATGGGGGGGGGAGGGGAGGGGAGAGGGGAAGGAGGAGGAAAGGGAGCGAAATGATAGGGGGAGGGATGAAGGGTAATGGAAAGGAAAATGAGAGTGGGAGAGGAAGATAGAGAGGAGCAAAGGGCGAGAGGAGATGAGTAGAAAAAAGAGGGCAGAGAAAAGAAAGGGAAGGGGAGAGGCAGGGGGTAAGGGAGAGAAAATAGAGAGTAGAGGGGGTGTAAGGGAAGGGAAAAGAGAAAGGAGAGGGAGGGGAGTAGGGGAGAGAAATGAGAGGGGAGAGGGAAGGGGTAGGGGAGAATAGAGAGAGAGGAGAATGAGGGGAGTAGGATAGAAGAGAGAGAGAGGAGAGTGAGTGAGTATGGGAGAGAGGGGAGAGAGAGGGGGAGTAGAGAGGAGAAAAGAGAAGGGAGAGAGGGGGATAAGGAAGAGAAAGGAGAGGGGAGACGGTGGGGGGAAAAGAAGAGAAAAGAGTAGGGAGAAGGAGGGGAGGGGAGGGGGGGGGGTAAAAAGCCATTAGAGACATGTCCTATGGATAAGACACAGGAATCTCCTCTTCCT
>BOPN01006559.1:62500-65000 GCA_017312705.2 Penaeus japonicus
CTCCCCCTTCCTCCTCCCTATCATCTCCCCTCTGCCTTCTAACTCCTTTAAACCTTCCCCTCCACCTAACCTCTACCCCCGTCCTCTCTCCTCTACCCCACCCGACCTCCCTCCCCTCTTCTCTCCCTTCTCCCCTCTCGCCCTCCCCACCCGACCTCCCTCCCCTCTTCTCTCCCCTCACGCCCTCCCCAACCACGTCCCTCACTGTCCCCCTATTCCCCGTCCTACAGGCAACCAATTATCTGCTTTGAGGAGTTGCTGTAGGAATTTTAGACAATAATGCTTGCGTGGCTGGTCAAGGTGTCTGCCTTTGTCTCGGGGCCGTTGCAAACCTCGGCAAAATAAAAAGGAGAGAGAGTGAGAGTGAGAGTGAGAGTGAGAGTGAGAGTGAGAATTAGAGTTAGAGTTAGAGTGAGAGAGTTAGAGTGAGAGAGAGAGAGAGTGAGAGAAAGAGAGAGAGAGAGAAAGGAGGAGAGAGATAAAGAAAGAAAGAGAGAAAGAACTAACGGAATAGAAAGAGAGAGAGAGAGAGGGAAAGATTTAAAAAAAAAAAAAGTATATCCTCCAATATGAAAAAAGAAAAGAAAAATACATTATGAGAGCTGGAAAAAAAAATCCAATAAAAATAATAAACCCTACTGAAAAAAAAAAGACGAAAAAAAGCAATAGAAGCTCATGTATTACACCATGCAAAAAGTTGTTCACAAGCGGCGTTTTCATTTCCTGTGACGGTCCCAGGGAGCCAACACGCCTTGGGAAAGTGCGGCGGAGAAGAGAGGGGAAAGAGAGAAGAGAAAGGGAGAGGAGAGAGGGGAGAGGAGCGAGGGGAAAGGAGGTGAAACAGGAGGGTCAGAGAAACTGCTGGTAGGACTTGGGAGGGGTGGGGGATGGGAGTAGGGGGCTAGAGATTTTTTTCGGCGAAGGAAATTAAAAAAAAAAAAAAACGACATAAAAAGATGAGAGGGGAGAGGAGGAAAGGCTGGGAAGAAAATGGTCGAGGAGGGGAATAGGGAGAGGCAGAGGGAGAGGGAAAAAGGGCAGAGGGAGAAGGCAAGGGTGAGAAGCAGAGGGAGAGGGAAAGGGCAAGGGGGGGAGGCAGAGGGAGAGGGAAAGGGGGAGAGGCAGAGGGAGAGGGAAAAGGGGCAGAGGGAGAAGGCAAGGGTGAGAAGCAGAGGGAGAGGGAAAGGGCAAGGAGGAGAGGCAGAGGGAAAGGACAAGGGGGAGCGGCAGAGGGAGAGGAATAAGGGACAGAGGGAGAGGGAAAGGGAAAAGGGGCAGAGGGAGAAGGAAAGGGTGAGAGGCAGAGGAAGAGGGAAAAGGGGCAGAGGGAGAGGGAAAAGGAGGAGAGGCAGAGGGAGAGGGAAAAGGGTCAGAGGGAGAAGGAAAGGGAGAGAGATAGAGGGAGAGGGAAAAGGGTCAGAGGGAGAAAGAAAGGGGGAGAGGCAGAGGGAGAGGGAAAAGGGTCAGAGGGAGAAGGAAAGGAGGAGAGGCAGAGGGAGAGGGAAAAGGGGCAGAGGGAGAAGGAAAGGAGGAGAGGCAGAGGGAGAGGGAAAGTGGGCAGAAGGAGAGAAAAGGAGGAGAGGGATACAGCCTCTGTAATTTCCTGTCCGAAACTACAAACTACAACAAGTCCTCAAAATTGGAAACTACACCCACTACGAGCGTCTCTTCCTCCCTTTGATATACAAGACGGCCATTTATTTCAATAGATTATTATCATCTTTACGACGCGTGGCTGACGAGGTACACGTCAAAAGGACACGGAATTTCGCTCCTAGAATTTCTGTCTCGCTGCGTGTGACAACTGCGCTTTGCCGTTGATGGAAAGGCAGTATCATTATTATCATTGTTGTTGTTAGTTTTGGTGTTCGTATCATTATTGTTATTATCATTGTCATTATCATCCTTATTATCATTATCATCATTATTATCATTATCATCTTTATCATCATTACTATTATTATTATTATTATCATTGATATCATTATAATTATTATCACAATTACCTTTCTTATTATCATCATTTCCATCATGAATGATATTAATATCATTGTAATTATCATTATCTTATGATCATTAGTATAATTATTTGATTAATAGTAATATCATTATTGTTTATTATTATCATTACTCTCATTATTATCATTAGAATAACTTTCATTATTACTGTTATGATTATGATTATCATCATGATTATATATAGATATGAATATATATATGTTTATATCTTATATATACATACATATATATATATATATATATATATATATATATATATATATATATATATACATATGATCAGTAGCATCATTATCATATTACTAATCTTTATTATGATTTTTGTTATCATTATCATCAATAATATAATTTCTATCATCACTGTAGTTAGTTATGATACTACTGTCATTATGATTATTATGATCATTATTATTATCATTTCATATCATCCTTGATATCATCATTATTATCATTACTATCATTATCATTATCATTACTATTA
>BOPN01006560.1:20000-22500 GCA_017312705.2 Penaeus japonicus
CACTGTAATACAGAGGGGTTCTTTAATTGCTTTGACACCAAATATAGTATCAATGTATGATATTCTATTGAAAATACATGGTAAGTTAAGTTCCGTTCAATTTCTAGACAAGTTAAATCTGATTCCCTATATAATGTCAGATGTAAGGCATGGTAATTTACGACTATGTATGGCAGGTAAAAGTCTAGCAATGTAAACACTGATACCATGTTCTCTGCCAACAAGAGTAGTGAGTGGCCTCAGCCGCTCCCACAGTCTTTTATTTAGGTTCAAAATGAGTTCTGTGTCGTTAACGGTCACCCCGAGATATTTGTATTTGTGGCAGAGATCTAGATCAATGTCATCTATATGAAAGTTTAGCAATGGGATTGTAAGAGGATTGAGTGCCTTGTTTTTCTTAACTGAGATTATCAAACCACACTCAGTAACTATCAATGCATATGTCCCAGCATAACAAACAATGGAATAACTGAGCTCAAGCGGTATATTGCTTAATAGTCTGTGCATTAGATTGTTAAATAGCATGGAGCTAAGTACGCCCCCCTGAGGCTTGCGAAGCTCAAATATTTTAGAATATGTACTTTTGATTCCCCTGAAGAGAACATGAGCTGAACAGTTTGATAAGCACATTTGAATCCACGTTAAAAGCTTACCTTGAATACCAAAGCGAGCCAGTTGCTTAAGGATAAGGTCCCTGTTTTCACTACCAAAGGCAGATTTGAGATAAAAAAAATAAAAAATAAACAGTTTACATGTCTTGCTGAGAATTTGTCAAGTATGAGTGCTACGTCCTGGGAGGAATCCATATAATCTGGGAGATAGCCTTGGAAAAAAAAAAAAAAAAAAAAAAAAAAAAAGATACGGGTTGGTATTTATCTGTGTTCGGTTTTGGTAAAGGAATGTTGAAGCTTCTAGTCCAGGAGCTTGCGAGTATTCCTTAGGATAAGCCTAGTCTATAAAGATGTAAAAGTGGCTTACCTGGTACCTGACAAATGAGGCGAAGTACACTGTAAGTAATGCTATCCTATCCTAGGGCGGTTGTCTTAACTTTGCGAAGAGCCTTATTTAATTCCCACTCAGTTATTTCGGCAAAGTCAAAAGGGTCGGTGGAGAACAGGCTATTGTAATGTTAAAAAGTCTATTTATTTTCGTGTTAAGTTTATCTTTTATCCTCTGTGGAAGTGAATCCAGTTGCGAAAGTTCTGGCCCATTGATCTAGTAATATATTGGCCTGTTCTAATGGGCTGTGGAACTGCGGAGTGGCGAGAGTTTCACCTGACAACCTGTTGATATTTATCCATACCTCAGCTACAGAGGGTTGGTGGTTAATACTCTGCAGGAATTGTTCCCAGTGTTGTCTGCGAATTTGAGCATTTAATTCTCTGAATTCTTCGTGGAAGTTAAATGCGTTACGGGAAATCCGTAGACTTTATACGACCGGAAGAAAAAACTTGTAGAAATATAGAATTTTCAGGTATAACAGAGCCGCCATGTGCAGGTTCTGCGGAAGGAAGCATTATTGCAGAATCTACAGAGGAAAGATCGACAAGAGAAAGAAGGTGAAACCTTACTGTTACAACTGCCGAGGCTCGCACATTCATGGATTTTAGTAATTTTAACAATAACAAAAAGGGAGTTAAGGCTGTGAAAACCACTCCCGTGAAAGAAACCTCATGGAAAGATAAAAGTGATCTGGTGAAGGAGCAAAATACAGATTTAATATAACAATAACGAGCAAAGAAAGAAAGATGATACCGAGTGTAATGGACTGAACAACCACAACGATCATTGTTCTGGAAGTGTAGGGACGCAGAAATATATTGCATCTGGTCTAGTGATAATGATTATGATGATAATAATGATAAGGACAATGTGTGTGTGTGTGTATGTGTGTGTGTGCCTGCGTGCGTACGTGCGTGTGTGTGCGTACATATGTCTCAATGACGAGAGCGTGCTTTGATACTAATACATCATCCGTAATCTTCAAATAACCCTTTCGACCAATGAGTTCTTTTGCAGTCTCATGCCTGATATGAAACCCTTTGCAGTGTGTGCTCTAAGCCGTGCAGGCTTACAGCTCACACTACAATGGGTCTTGATATCAGGCGTGAGACTGCAAAAGAACTCATCAGTCGAAAGGGTTATTTGAAGATTACGGATGATGTACTTGAATTAAATTATGAAATATAGTTAACAATGTAGATATAGTACTTTTCTCCTTTTGAAAACCATTTATTCTGAAAGCCACTTAACATCTTCCAGATATTAAGCGCACCATTCTTCATGTAACGGATTCATGTCCACTATATTTTGGCAGTACTCCTTTTACTAAATAAACCAAGAATACAATTTTCAAGCAGAGCAAAGACTTGCATAAGATCACATTATAATTGACGCCATTTGAAATATTATATTACTATGAAAAAAGGCAATCAAAAAGGACTGACAGTTTCAAAATATATTTCTATGTTGTTAAAACCTGAGGTACTAGCTCCTTCTA
>BOPN01006560.1:37500-40000 GCA_017312705.2 Penaeus japonicus
ATATTATTACCAACGAAAATCTATTCAGAGTACCAAAATACAGTCTGAATTCTAGATGGAAAAATGGAAGAAACGTTGTATCATCTGTGAGTCTCGTCTCGTCTCTCTTAATAATCTTCAAACTTCAAATCTTTCATTTTCCCTTGTAAACTTTATTAATCAGAATAATACTACCCATCTGGTACGATGCATTTTCCGCTAATTGCTGAGTCACGTCTGAGTTTTTTCTATTTGATAAGAATAATATAAGAAAATAAATAGCGAATATTTCGTGGCTGGTTTCAGTGATCATTGTTTCCGGAAAAAATTATTTAATGATCTGATTATTTACATCGAAAGAACCTAATAGACTAGGTGAGAAATGTAGTGTAAAAGGCTTGGATTAAAGATTTTTGAATTTTGAAATGATTGAATTAATTTAGCTTTATTTGATCAGAAGTGCTCCCGACATTTCATTCCCAGGGAATTCAAAATTCAAACTCTCCTTACAAGATCTTAAATCGTGAAATTAACAAAAATTGGACTGTCTAAATTCTGTAATTTTGTTTTTTGTTTTATTTAATTTGCTCTGGGAAAATGCTACTAGAATACCATTATTATTATGACAATTTAAATGTCAAGTATGTCGAATTTTTTTTTTATTATAAAAAATAATGTCTTTTTTATTTGTTTGTTTGTTTTTTCACTTTGTAAAATTAGAAATATACATTAACGCCCGATTACCATAATTTCTTTCTGATGACAACTTTGGGAGAAGCGGGAGTATTATAACCCTTAGGATCCAATATACTTCATTTGCTTCTTTATTCAGAAATGGCACCAAGCTACTCATCTTCTGTGGAAAAAAACGTAAGGCAGTGTTCTCACATCTATATACTGATATCAGTAAGCTAGACCTCCTCAGAAGATCCACCCCTGCCAAAGGAACGGTACAGGTGCGGAGCTATGTGCGGCTAAGATCACAGTGAAATACGCGAGCAAAAATTTGGAAAACTAAACAGGCATGACCTCCTCTATAGACTGGGCAAATACTTCTTCCAGTTGGAAGATTTGCCAGGGTCACCATGCTGAGACTACCTTTGCTGGAAAAAAGCGGCGAAGCTACTCAGAACTTTTCCCTTGAAACAATCGTGCAAAGACAGAAATCAACGCGCGTCCCCCCTGAGACGTTCTCGGTCAGAAGATGTAGCTGGTCAACAGGGCTATCCCGACCGTCATCCGAAATACTGATTATTTTGAAATTAAAACGAGAAAGGGCAATTGGTGCACTGGAATGTAGAACTCTTTTTATAACGGGTCAACTAGAAAACTTGAGAACCGAGATACTTTAGGTCTTGTTCTAGGCGTCTGTGAGTTAAGATGGACTATTTCCGACGATCTGTATAAATTTTTGTGGTCAAAGATCATTCAAATAACCGCTAAAATTATTCTGAAACAAACAATCTCTCTTGAACCGGATCGCGACCATAACGGCAAAGCTCCAGTTGACAATAAATCAACCTAAGCCCCACGACTGCGTGATGCATATGACGATCTGTTTACATGTGCAAATCAACAAGTGAAAGATAGTCATGGAGTGACCTCAACGCCCAAATCGATAGAGGAAGGCTGGAGCTAAGTCACAGGACAGAGAACTGATCGTGAAACTCACTGACGGAAGAGGGACTTTAAGCTACTGATATGAACACCTGGTTAAAGAACACAGAGATTATCGATGCACCTGGACGGTCCTGATAGCAAGCAAAGTATGCTTATAAGCCATCGTGCAAAAACTACAGTAAAATCTTTGCAAAAATTGGGAAGCACTCAACAACGTCACAAACTATCTGTAAAGGTGAAACATTGGCGTGGCCATTTAACAACTTGAGTCAACCATCTACTGAGCAACGGCAGAAGGCGGTACCAGCAGCGAACCGTGGCGCTGCTGTAAAGAGGAAATAGACAAAGATGAAATAATGAAAATTGTGGATGAAAAGAGCAATCAAAACAAATTCTAATCAAGCTAAAACTCATAGTTGAAATGCAGAAAAAAAATAAAGAAGAATGAATAGAAGATCACAATACTGGAAGATATTTGAAAACATGCGACTATCTTACTCAAAATCAAATGCACAGAAAAAAGCCGACTTAATATATGCTTTGAAAAACAAGACGACTAAAAGACCAATAGACAAGACGTTTTGGATTGGAATAATTCGGAATATCTGAACTATTTATTATAATTCTAACTGAAACAGAAATTAGAAACTATAACTAAAAATGAAATTTGTCAGCTGTGCAAGATGACAGCAATCACTACAAGAATTTTAAACTGTACAAGTAGAAATGATAAATAACCAACAAATACGAATCCGGTACAATACAGTACAAATAGTGAGTCATGTGTTCATCCACTCCGAAAAGAACAACTCATTGATATCGGCTGAAATTAATGAGCCATGAAAACTAATCTTGAGAGTAATAATCAATCTTCAAGTAACGAACAATTTGTTTTTTAGAA
>BOPN01006560.1:52500-55000 GCA_017312705.2 Penaeus japonicus
CAAGATTTATCGTGATATAAAAGTTTTCGAGTAAACACATCATATATCTTAAATTACAGTATGTATAATTCTTTTTCGCTAAATATTACTTCAAAATATTACACTTTTAAGAATAATTTGTCCCTGCTATTTTGCTAAACTCTAATTTCAGGCAAAATTATATAAGTAAGTTTTCACTCGATATATTTACCTCGTAATATCTTTTTGATGACCTATGGACTCAACAGCAATAGGAATAATGATCGTATGAATAATAGTGAAGCTAATAACCATAACAGGTATCCGTTAGAAGAAAAACACACAAACTACGAATAGAATCCCTATACAAGTAACATAATCAAAAATTAATAATTGATAATCGATAACTCTCAACATCATCACCGTACGCGTTTCTGATGAATAGGATTATTTATTTTCATTTATAACCTTTTCGATGTTGTCAGAAGGATTTCTGTTTATGAATTGCTGCGTTGTATTTGATTATGGAGTTCACTTCGTAAGCATGAATGATGTTGATTCATAGAATATTCGAGCGAATCTTGGTTCAAGTAACATACATGTTACTTGGAAAGAGTGTTTGTCATGAGTCAATGAGTTCCTCGCACCTTGTCTGATATTAAGAATTGAAAGAAGTGGATTGCGATATATGAAGAATGAGAGCGAAAACAAGTGTTTCCCAATCCCTTGAATTGGAAAGAAGAGGAAAATCAAGGCAGATGTAATCTTAACCTTCGAAATATAATACAGTTGGACTTCGGTGATACATTTTTTTTTTCAGTAATACGTTATAAAAGAAGACATAAATCTATATAAATATATACATATACATTTATAGATAGATAAATAGAGAAAAAGATATATATATATATATATATATACATATATATATATATATATGTGTGTGTGTGTGTGTGTGTGTGTGTGTGTGTGTGTGTGTGTGTGTGTGTGTGTGTGTACATATACATGTACATACAGAAGTTCGATTGACTTGTACTCATAAATATCAATGCTATGATTATCGTCATAATTGTTATTTTTTATGTTGTTGTTCTGATGATATCAATGATAATAATAACGATATCAATTAGATTAACGAGATAAATTAGCAACAACAACAATAAGAACAGTGGTAATAATAATGATAATGTTAATGATAATAGTAATAATTTTCATAATAATAATGATAATTCCGATATTCATAATAATAGCACTGTGAAAATAACAAAAAAAAATAACAATTATGACGATAATGACAATAAAGATAATGAAAATAACATTGATAATTATGAGCAGAAGGAACAAAGGAAATACAAGTCATGTCAGTTATAAACCAAACACAAGCAAATCAGTCCCCAACAGCGGCCCTCGAAGTAGAATTAAATTTAGGTAGAATACAAATCAACAAAGTAGATTTCCGCTTAAAGGCCCTGCTGTGAATCCCTCCTGATAGCCACATGGATAATCCTATAAGGAACTTAACACATGGAGGCTGACAACAGGGAAGGGAAAGAGAAGGTCACGAGGATCTTTGCGGGACATGGAAGGAGGAGGGCGGAGAGAAGCCTTCGAAGCGCCCTTGAAAGGTGTCTTTGTTTTGAGGTTGATCCTTCAAGATGGTATAATCTTCTGCTTCTTCATCTCTCTCTCTCTTCTTCTTCTTCTTCTTCTTCATCTTTCTCTCTTGTTCTTGTTCTTCTTTTTCTTTTCTGCTTCCTCAATCTCTACCTCTGTCTTCTTTCTTCTTTTCCTCTCTCTCTCTCTCTCTCTCTCTCTCTCTCTCTCTCTCTCTCTCTCTCTCTCTCTCTCTCTCTCTCTCTCTCTCTCTCTCTCTCTCTCTCTTTCTCTTTACCACGGTCCTGCGAGGTGTCTGATAAAACATTTTTTTCAGGATAATGATTCTCAGGTGTTCGACGCAAGCTCCTAATAAGAATATAGGAAGAGCTTCCACGGAATACTTCTACTGTCGTAGTAACAGAGAACACAATGACCAAAGGTTTCAAACAAGATACGTATATACAAACATGTAGCAAAAGATATCGTATAACTTTATTTATCATATAGGTATATTGATTTGCATACATGCATATGTATATGTATATATACATATGAGTGGGCAGGTGGATAGGTAGATAGGTAAAGATAGATATATAAATATATATTCATATATAGATAGATACATACATACATAGATCTACATTTATCTATCTATATCTATCTATCTATCTATCTATCTATATATCTATCTATATATATATATATACATATACATACATATATACTGTACATAAATATATATATATATATATATATATATATATATATATATATATATATATATATATATATAAATGTATGTGTGTGTGTGTGTGTGTGTGTGTATACATGTACACACATATATATGTATATTTTTTCTGCCTGCAATTATACCTTTGGCTCTATTCTATGTCCATTTACTTCCCTCTGTCTCTCTATCTTCCCTATCGCCTTTTCTGTCTCTTTC
>BOPN01006561.1:10000-32500 GCA_017312705.2 Penaeus japonicus
ATACTTCCAACATAAACCTATGAATTAGCAAAACCAGGTATCGTTCATTCAATAATTTATTCATTACTATCTAAATTGTCCGAATCAACTGCCATATTGTGTGACCTCTTCTTTCATGTAACATGCTTCTAAGCTTCCATATATTTCAAGCCATTCACCATGCAATGACTGATAATCTCACTTGCAATTGCAAGATATGAAACACAGGACTGCATTGAGGGCCAAGGGACCAGCCAGCTAGCTGACTGGGAGCTGCTCCTCATCGTTCAATGTCCAAACATTTTAGCTAACACAACTATCTGTATCTATCTGTATCTACTTGCTGGTTAGGGATCTCTGTCAAATGGCTGCTCCTTGCATGGAGGTAACTGTGAAGAGTTTGTTTCTGAGTAATGGCTATCTATTTCACTGACATCTTGGATGTCTGTTTGAGCCATACTTGTATTCTCCACTGCTAAGTAGATAGTTATTGGGACCAGTTGCTGTCATTGTTTTGTAATTAAACTAATGATTTGTTTTACTATTCGGCACACAAGGAGGGATGTCTGTTGAATCTGGCAGTTTGGCGTATAACCAGTGAAGCAAGATTGCTTGTTCTGACCTATTTGTCTTGTCTGTCTGATTCATGAGCATTTGTTCATAAACATAAAAAATAAAGTCAACTATTGTGCTGCTCTTGGACTCTCAAAAAGAGGAAGCAAGAAGTTGATCTAGTGGTCCCTTAACATAATCCATCTTTTCAGCTGTAATGATACAAAATACAGCTTAATACATTTCAACAAAATACAATATTAATCAAATATACCTTGCAATGCACATCATATATATAAGAACACAAAAACATTTCTATCTTCAACAAAAATAATGAATGTAAAATTCTGTAAAAACAAAAACAAAAAAACTTGAGCTGCTATACAGAGATGTCAGTCATACTGTGTTTTAATGTCTATTGGTTTTTAACTAAGGTAAGCAAACAAATGCCCTCTCGCAGCAGCAACTTTGGACTAGTTTGTCTAGCTCTCAGACTGGCGTGTATGAAGTGTATTGTTGGAGGCTCCACAAATTATTCAGAATTACACGTTGTGTCGCATTTTTCTATGTTAATTATGTTAATGCTCAAGTTCCGTATTAGAGAATTGCAGTGTTTAATAATTAACAGTATCTGGCATAGGGCATTTGGTACATACCAAGTATTAATAGGATACACTTTCATAATCAATCAACAGGGAAATGCTCTTGAGCTTTGGAATATGAGATAACTGCTCCACCAAGACATGATGTTTGGGAAAATAAATATTACTTGAATTGATTTCTCTCTGTGACAGCAATATTGGTTCCCTATTGAAACTTAGGGATTTCAAGATTATCTACTTTGGTGCTGATACTTGTCTTTACACTGTGTAATCTTACTAGGAATTTTTAAAAAAGGTAAATGGTAACCACCATCTATTATATATAAGTTGAAGTGCTTTCTTTCCTATCAGAATTTGAGGAGAAATAGTAAATACAATTGATTTATGATTAATGAAGTAACACAATTAAAAAAAATATATATAATAAAAAGTACAAGAATGTAATTACAAGTAAAATGTGTTAAATTACCTTCAATTTCAATAATGCAATACATTAATTTCACACACAATTATAGTAGTAGTATTTATGAATGTTAATGTTCTGACCAATTCACTGATGAAATTTTGGTTTGAGATAAATGGCTTACAATAATTAATTTGTATCAGACAGCATGGCTTGGTCCAAGTTAGTAAATGACTTGTAAGTTAGAACTACGTTGCTGTAATATTTGATTAACTGTTATAATTATTGAAGAAAAAAAATCTGAAGTCATAACCTTCAATATATCACTTTTCTACTTTCATGTAATACTGTCTTCCCAGATTGACAGTATACTTTAAATAGAATATCATTGTCTTTATAAAGAGAAAAAAGGTAGATTGTCATATAGATTTTGATCGATGAATACCATATTGTATGGCTGAATACCGTTTACTTACAGCTATCAAAGAAATTGATCCAATTATTCAATGATTATCAAATATACAATCATCCTAATGTCTTCAAACAAAGTGCTGAAATATATCCTCTTGGCACACAAGAACAAAATTACAGGATAGTCTCCTGAAGAATCAAGTCATGCCAACACCACCTCATCCTGAACAAAAATTATAACAAAAGGATCTGATGTGAATTTAAGGAGAATCTTTTTGGATAAAATATGAATGTGTATATGTGTATTTTGGAGTAGAGAGAGAAGCATCTATTTCGTTAATTATTTTTTCTTACTCTCACTCTAAAAGTGTAAATGACCCTTATAAATGCACTGTAATGGTGTATGGTAAAGCTTCATATAATGGCATTCTGTTAATGGTCCATACAGGAATTTGCTGATCATCATGAGTGGTGGGGTGTAGGTGAAGTACTGGATTCAAAAAATAATAATGGTAATAACAAAATTGATGTCCTAAATCACTTAGATCATGCATTCATGTGATCTGGAGTGGCAGTGATGAAATCCATCTTCTCTTACATCTGTTAACATGATATACTGATGCTGACACCAAAGTATTCAGCTTTTTGTACCACTGTAACAAGGATAACACTTGAGTTCTTTGTTTATACAGTCACATTTATACATGTACTATTATACTTTCAATCTTCAAGTGTAATGTCATCTTGAAAAGAGAAAAAAACAATATTTTAATGATAATTACTTTATTAATGCTTCACTATCACAACCCCCTTTATCCAAATAGTAAAAATTGCTGTAATAAAAATAGTGCAACATATTTATTACATACACAAAATGGAAGACACTATATCACATATATATTTCCCTCAAAATATTTTGCTGAACAGTATTTAATATACAGTTCATACAATCAGGAGCTCACTGTTATATTTGCTGTCATGTTTCAAAACTGTTAGTGTTGTTTAAACCTCAAATGCATCATGCATCATTACTTTGGTAGCCACTATCACACCTAAATACCCAGTAATGATATCTTAATACATAACTTGAAGACTTTGTATCCAATTCATATTTCAAGCAGCTGGAATATTGATAAAAAATACATTAATTCTTGTCTAAGAAAAACACCAATATATACTTTATATAGACATATTTCTCTTGAGCCACTGAAATTTAAAAAGGTTACCTAAAAAAATTACTACAAATAAAAACTATTGTGAATCAGAAAGCGTGATACAAAGAATCATTTATATTACATTCAATCTTTAGCAATAAAAGAACCACACTTTACAAACATAAATATTTATTTCATATTTAGCACCACCAACAATATCACATCAATCAAACCAAAACTCGTATTGCTTTTCAACAGAGCCTTTCACGGCAGACTTCTCAACTTTTCAGCGGTGAGAATCTCTTCCTTGTCGGGGATCTGGAGTGGTTCTCCACCAACCCACAACTCTAGTCCTTCCTGGTCAACTTCTACTGCATCAATGGTCAGCTCTCCCAGAACCACATCACTTGGGAGAGGGTCTGAGTGCTTCTTCAGGGCATAGAGGTAGCCACCTCCCCCTGCCCCAGCCAAGGACATACCCAGACAGTGGTTCCTCAGGGATGCCATCAATCTCATAACCTGAAATTGGTTAATTTTCATGTATGTTTATTGCACTCTACTCTCTCTCTCTATTCTTTCTCTTTCTCTCTCTCTCTCTCTCTCTCTCTCTCTCTCTCTCTCTCTCTCTCTCTCTCTCTCTCTCTCTCTCTCTCTCTCTCTCTCTCTCTCTCTCTCTCTCTCTCTCTCTTTCTTTCTCTCTTTCTTTCTCTCTCTCTTTCTCTCTCTTTCTCTCTCTTTCTCTCTCTCTACTCTCTCTACTCTCTCTACTCTCTCTCTTCTCTCTCTCTACTCTCTCTCTTCTCTCTCTCTACTCTCTCTCTACTCTCTCTCTCTACTCTCTCTCTCTCTCTCTCTCTCTCTCTCTCTCTCTCTCTCTCTCTCTCTCTCTCTCTCTCTCTCTCTCTCTACTCTCTCTCTCTCTCTCTCTCTCTCTCTCTCTCTCTCTCTCTCTCTACTCTCTCTCTCTACTCTCTCTCTTCTCTCTCTCTTCTCTCTCTCTACTCTCTCTCTACTCTCTCTTCTCTCTCTACTCTCTCTCTCTCTACTCTCTCTCTTCTCTCTCTCTACTCTCTCTCTACTTTCTCTTCTCTCTCTTCTCTCTCTACTCTCTCTCTCTCTACTCTCTCTTCTCTCTCTCTACTCTCTCTCTACTCTCTCTCTCTACTCTCTCTCTCTACTCTCTCTTCTCTCTCTTCTCTCTCTCTTCTCTCTCTTCTCTCTCTACTCTCTCTCTCTCTACTCTCTCTTCTCTCTCTCTACTTTCTCTTCTCTCTCTTCTCTCTCTACTCTCTCTCTCTCTACTCTCTCTTCTCTCTCTCTACTCTCTCTACACTCTCTCTTCTCTCTCTCTACACTCTCTCTTCTCTCTCTCTACACTCTCTCTTCTCTCTCTCTACTCTCTCTTCTCTCTCTACTCTCTCTCTCTCTACTCTCTCTTCTCTCTCTACTCTCTCTCTCTCTACTCTCTCTTCTCTCTCTCTACTCTCTCTACACTCTCTCTTCTCTCTCTCTACTCTCTCTCTTCTCTCTCTACTCTCTCTTTTCTCTCTACTCTCTCTCTACTCTCTCTCTCTTCTCTCTATCTTCTCTCTCTCTACTCTCTCTCTACTTTCTCTTCTCTCTCTTCTCTCTCTACTCTCTCTCTCTCTACTCTCTCTCCTCTCTCTCTACTCTCTCTTCTCTCTCTCTACACTCTCTCTTCTCTCTCTCTACACTCTCTCTTCTCTCTCTCTACACTCTCTCTACACTCTCTCTTCTCTCTCTTTACTCTCTCTTCTCTCTCTCTTCTCTCTCTACTCTCTCTTTTCTCTCTACTCTCTCTCTACTCTCTACTCTCTCTCTACTCTCTCTCTCTTCTCTCTATCTTCTCTCTCTCTACTCTCTCTCTACTCTCTCTACTCTCTCTTCTCTCTCTCTAGACTCTCTCTTCTCTCTCTCTACTCTCTCTCTACTCTCTCTTCTCTCTCTCTACTCTCTCTTCTCTTTCTCTTCTCTCTCTCTACTCTCTCTCTACTCTCTCTCTACTCTCTCTTCTCTCTCTCTACTCTCTCTTCTCTCTCTCTACTCTCTCTCTACCACTCTCTCTCTCTACTCTCTCTCTCTCTACCACTCTCTCTCTCTACTCTCTCTTCTCTCTCTCTACTCTCTCTCTCTCTACTCTCTCTTCTCTCTCTCTCTCTCTCTACTCTCTCTCTCTCTACTCTCTCTTCTCTCTCTCTCTCTCTCTACCACTCTCGCTCTCTACCACTCTCTCTCTCTCTACCACTCTCTCTCTCTCTCTCTACCACTCTCTCTCTCTCTACCACTCTCTCTCTCTCTCTCTACTCTCTCTCTCTCTACCTCTCTCTCTCTCTCTACCACTCTCTCTCTCTCTACCACTCTCTCTCTCTACTCTCTCTCTCTCTCTCTCTACACCACTCTCTCTCTCTCTCTCTCTCTCTCTCTCTCTCTCTCTCTCTCTCTCTCTCTCTCTCTCTCTCTCTCTCTCTCTCTCTCTCTCTCTCTCTCTCTCTCTCTCTCTCTCTCTCTCTCTCTCTCTCTCTCTCTCTACCACTCTCTCTCTACTTTTTCTATTCAGTTTTTCATTCTTTATCATTCTCTCAGTCTCAAATTCATGTAAAGCTCACCTTTCCAGGCTCACAACCAGAAGCAACCATCTTCTTGAGGCTCCAGTATTTATCTATACATTGTCCTAGATTCTTTCTGTCCCCTTCCAACACTGCTGCAGCTGCATCAATTGCTAAATGTTGAAGTTTGGAAAAACACTCAGTGATGGAGGAGTCCCGTGCATACCAGTTGCGAATGACAGTCTGGAGCAAGTTCCTCGCAAGCCGAACCTGTGAATCAGTATACGTGGAAATTTCCTTTAGTTTATTTGAATATTATTTCATGATAGATTTCAGAATTAGAATATAGATAAAATAATGTATTTACATGTAAAAGGAACATTTTTGAGAGAAATGGAACAAAATAAAATGAAAATGTGAAGCCTTGGGACCTCCTCTTCCCTATCTTATCCTCCCTCTTCCTCTCCCCCTTCCTTATTTTCCTTTTCCCTACCCCCTTCCATATCCCCCCGCCCGTCCTGGCCTCGTGTTTTTCTCCCCTTTCCCTTTGTTTCCTTTCTACTTATATCCCTCACTTTTGCCTACATTGTTTCTTCCACCTTGATTCATCTTCTTTCTGATACTCCATTTATTTAGTCTACCCTCTAACTAACCTTACTTCCGTTTTTGTATCTTAAGCTGGCTACTGCCTTATTTTCTACTTCCATTTTCAACCCTATGTTTCTTCTGCTCTCCTCATTCCCTTACCCACACTCACCTCATGTTTCTGTTTTTGCTAATTTTTATTTTCCCTATTCTATTTATCTTACTTATTATTATTTCTTTCTCTTTTCTTCTCTACCCCTTATCTTACCTCCCATGCTATATCTTTTATCTTATTCCCCTGTACTTGCTGTCTTCCTATTTCCCCCTCCCCCCCTCTCTTCCACCCTTATCTCCCCTAGCCCCCCCCCTCCCCCTACCTAATCTAGTTTCAGAGCTGTATGAAATCCAGGGAGGTTCATGAAACATCTCCTGGACGACTCCACACACACATACCCCCACGAACCTAATCGGGAAATAAGCTGCAAACTATTTTGACCCAAACGTCTACTAAAGCCCGTTGTTTAACCCCCCCCCCCCCAGTTAATATGAAGCCTCGACCCCCTGGGTGATGCAATGGAGCACTTACAATGTCTGCTTTTTTTGTTTTGTTTTGATTTATTACCTTTTCTTTTAATCCATAAACAAGAGTGGGAATGACAAATTTTAGTTATATTTGTTAAAAAACTTTTTAGTCCCGGCATCAGTGACCATCATTTAATCTCTTTTTTCCTTAAGGCGTTCACTTTAATATCTAATTTAGTGGATTTTATCTATAAGAGTGTTGGTCACTTCTTCTATTTTGAAAATTCTTTTAAAGATTTTTATTATAGATCCTTTTTATATACCAGGGATGCCATGTCACCCACTTTGTTTCCTATTTTTCTATTTTTCTTTGTATTGTGTCTTGTATTTTGAGCTTTTAGTTTTGTAATGTTCTATTCTTTTTTATATCCCTTTATTTGATAATTTTATTCTATGGTATAGTAAACTTATGGTCAGGCCACTTGGCTAATTTTATGTTATGATTTCTACTATTTTACTATTTCATAATTTGGATTTGCACGTTTTATTTGCTAATTATAAATGATTATTGTAAATACCCATGTTTGAAATTTTTTTTTGGTTCTATTGGTTAATGTAAATATGAAACTTATTTATCACGTCAGTAGCTCGCCAGCAATAAATAGCTGACGAGCTGAAAGAATAAATCAGTTGTCGCTGGAACTTGGTGTTTTTCTCATAATCCAGGATTACCCAGGAATACCCTTGTGGCGATGCAGGAGCAGTAAAAGAAAGGTTGTATTGAATCAAATTACATACCAGTTAGCACAAAGCAGGACGTGCTATTATAAAACAATATTGTGAGAGAGATACGCTGGCCAACACCAGCCAGAGACGCCCCATGCCATTTTACTTTAATTTTTCTTTTATTCATTTTTAACTGAGTGTTTAACCTTTCAAATGATTTGCTTCTGGGCATTTTCATACTTTTTTTATGATTTATTATTTTAAAAATAAGGACTAACTAATGCAACCAGACCTCTTCAGGGACATGCACCTGGGGAATGGGAATTGGTCTCCTTAAGAGGAAATGTCTTTCTTCTGGCCCTAAGCCGCCATCCCCGCTTGGGTGGATGTATTTCCGAGCTTCTCCATGACAGATAGCCTTACAAAAATCTAGGTCATCTGTTTAATAAAAGCTACTTCAAACTAGAAACCTCTTAATTTTCTGGAAATAGTCTTTATGGCACCCGTATTCTGGAAAATAAATAAATGATAGCTTGATGTTGCCCAGTATTACTCCTAATCATCAAATAATGAAATAAAACAATAAAAAAGGAAATGATAAAAAAATTAAACAAAACAATTACTGGCACCTCTATAACTTACCAGGTTACTGAAACATTATCATTCTTTTTACATGAGGAATGATATGAGTTTAACAATCATAAACTGACTTTATAGAAAATGCAAGCTGCTATTTGGTATGAACAAGTGCATTTCCTTTAGAACTGGTAATGATTTGTGAGTCCTAGTTTACAATATATCTGGCATATTGCCTTCAGGAAAGAAAGATACTTAAAGGGAATCTTAAACAGACTCAGTGGGAAGGACTTAAATGCCTTTTCTTTTCTTTTTTAATCTCTCTCTATTTTTACAAATGTCCTTTATTAGACAACAATACTGAAATAAATGCAAGGTTAAACACTATGTTTGATGGATGACCCAAGCATACTTAGCCCTCAGTACCTTCTAACTGAATCAGCATATGATTGATAATAAACAAAGATGGAAGGATGGTAGAGAGGAAGAAAAGCTAGGCAAAACATGGCAGAAGAGAGAAGTGGTTACATTACCTTGCCTGTGTACAGAAGGAGTAGATGATTATTAAGGAAGTCCAGCATCTCCTTCTGGAGGGGAATCTTGTATGTATTTACAGTCACTGGTGTCCCAACACTGCTGACACCTAACTTGGCTCCACCCACTAATCCTCCCACCTGTTGAAGCAAATTGTTGTAATTACATGTAGTTAAAGTCGTAACTCCTAAGAACACTTTCAAAGCAATGCTATGAATGCAATATTGACCCATTGCAGACGAGGCCAGTAAAATTGGCACAAGCATGTAAGACAGGAGGGCTAGTAGAAAGAAGGAGACTTGTGCTTTTCCCCAAACCATTTTTTCCACCCAACTCCTGCTCATTTATACATCAGAGTACTGAAAATCTTTGGTCATGTTGTGAGCTTATATCAAGTACTGGTATGCTATGGCAATGTTTAGACAAATAATTTAGTCTTCATATAGGAGGAATATACAGTATACACTTAGTGTAACAATACTGTCACAAAATTATGGTAGAAGAAATATGAAGTTCAGCAAAACATTTTCCATATTGTAATAAAGAAAAATAAATTGACAACTTTATACACTCCTTGTTCTCCCTCCTGCTCCCACTCAATAAAACAGTCAAGCTGGCAGTGGCACGTCACACATTTCACATATAATCCCAAATGCTCATGGCATTAACTTATTGCCACCCGTCTGCAACAGGTTGATATAACTAAACTATTTTGCCAACAGCTACAACAAGACAAATAAATAAAAAAGTTAAATAAATCAATTCTGATCTTGATTTTGATCTCAAATATATTTTCATAACCAAAATATGCCAAAATCCAAGACTTCTATATGTTATACATATATGCATATCCCTAATCAAATACTGTATCATCAATTCATATCTTTAAAACAACCTACCTGATCTTGCCAACCTCCTCCGGTGGTTAATCTCTGCTCAATGGTAAGTGTTGCATGCACAAGGTGAGAGCGGGATGGAGGTGGATGGCCTAACAGCACAGCCATCGCTGACACCAGAGTTCCAGCAAGGAGACTGCTGCCTCCCAGACCAGATCCCTGCGGCAGCTGTGACCACACTTCAACCTCCACACCTGCACCATAACTGGAAAGGATATACATTTGTTAAGGCAAAGCATGTTTTCATACTATGGCTGTATTGATTTTAGCAAAAAAAATGCATTTCTTATAATGAACCCAAGACCTAATACAAGTCTATATTCACTTAAACATATATATATATATACATTTGGAGTGGTGTATACTACACTTTAGAATAAGAAAATGCCAGACCTTGCCAAAGACTGATTTAGATCTGGCTCCCCTAGTGTCTAGTTAGTGTGCTTACTAAGCCTGAGTTTTTGGATAACATTTCATATTGTCTGTTATTCTTATATCATAAAACACAATCTTTCTTATTTCTCTTTTTGTTAATTGGAAGGTGACTTAATAATAACAATGGCTTTGAGGAGAATGAGTCACAAAGGACTGAGGCTTGTTCATGTTTGTGTGTCGCCTCTCTGTTTGCATGGAACACAGCCAATTAGAAAGCAGAATTTTGAAGCAGCCTTGTTATCATTGGCTTCCATGATATCAGTTGTTCTTATCATCACCAAAATGAGATATTTTGTCCTTCTGATTCAAAGAGGCATGTGACCTACTAGCAATAAAGCTGAAAATATATATATATTTTTTTCCCTATAGCATTCAGCCATACTTCCAATGATGTAAGGTCCTAATATTCAAGCCTGATTAATGGATGAAAACTTTAAATACTTAAAAAAAAAAAAAAAAAAATCTCCATGGTTGTAAAAAGTGCAACCCTTATTTCAATAAAATGATAGCAGCTTCCATAGTCAACAAGTTTCTTTTATGACTGAGAAATGCTAACCTAGTATCCCCTTACGTGATAACTAAAAAATCAATTTCCCGGGGTAAATGTGGCAAAATCGGAAAAACTATTGTGCTGTTACTTATAGAACTATTATTCCATCAAAAAATTTATGACTGAATTGTAGGAAAAAAGGTACATAAAAGGGGTTCCACAGATCTGAATCCCTTTAGCCTTCTGTCTTGCCCTGACCACAGCTACTCAGATGTGCTCTTGCTTCCTTTCCACTGTTCACGCCCTTGCCAGAGAAAATGTGGACAATCTGCAGCCATGGACTTGGATGTTACTGACTTGCTACCCATCACCTGACTGCTACTGACCTATTACCCAATATCCAATGGGTCTCTTTGCACCCCACCCTCTGTCATGCCATGGTTTCTTTGATCTAGGACACTAGGTTAAAAGCTACCAGCAAAATTAAATTTTTGGTAATGATTCTGCCTATGCAACAAGTTCTTCTCTCGAAATCCCCTTTACAGGGAGCAGAATAGACAGACTATTGTTTCTACAGCTGGTGGAACTAGGATATGTCAATGATCAATGCAAAAAATTGAAAATGTTTCAGAGAGTAACAGTGGATATTCAGTGAAAACTTTAGTATGGATGTGTGTGCATGAGGGCATATCTACACAGTCACATGATAATCATACCTAAGATCAGGTCAAATGTGCTGACCAGGTAGACCCCATCAAGGAATGCCTGTGACAGAGTTTGCTCCATGAACAATTGTGTACACAAATGTGTTATTGTGTATAAGTGTAAACTAATAGTAATGTTTCAACACATATATTAAATATACTTTATGTATAAATATAATATATATAGCATCATTACTTATATCAACAGACAGCATTGGTTGTCAAGTTAAAGGGACAGCAATGAAGGATGTCTGTAGTGAATGTCACAAGCATTGACTCACTACACCCCAACTAATCACAACCCACAGGTTGGGAACCAATAGCTTATGATATTGCTACTATAACTCCTGCACACACTGCATACTGTCTTGCCTATAAAGGAATTAACCTCTTAAACACGAGGAAGTTTATACTGCATCCTTGACCCACATAATGTGTCATGGCTGAGTTCTGTTAGCATTAGGTTTTTTTTCTTCCGGATATTATACAAGATCTTTCAGAATATAGGTTGTATATGATATCATGGCTTACTCGACTTTCATCATTATTACATAGGAGTGTGATTCGCTTATACCAGGGGAGGTACCGATGTGCCCTACTAGCAATAAATTTATTATATCTTTATGAAACATTATGTAAAAATATAAAACTTATTATGATTAGTTTACCATACTCCTTAAAGCGTTTTCTTTTGTCCTCTGAGTCACTGAGGTCTTGCCTCAAGGTCACTCTTCTCATCCTCCTCCTAACCCATGTAAATAATTTGTCACATGTACAGGGGGAAGAAGTTAATTATGCATATTTTGATATATAGTACATGATGATTATGCTAAGGTTTTGGCTTAAAACTTGTTGAGATTTTGGCTTCAAACTTGTTATATTAAATAGCGATATTTAAAATTTGCCACGCACCGGCAGCCCGGATTCAGCATGGGGCGCATTTTCTACTGCCCGGAGTGAAAGGGTTAATACAATGGTACCAGATAGCATGTAATATGCTACATGATATGGTATTATTGACCAAATTATTAAGTCAATATGATTATGCTCGTTTGATAGTTTGTTTCCTGTTCTTAGTATAATCATGATGTCATTAGGATAATAAAGCCATAATTAGAATCATATTTCTCTGAAATTTCTTCAAAAACCATTTTTTTCAATTTGAATGTTAGATGGTACTGTAAACATCTTTGTAAATTTTCCACCACAAAATGTACATAGCTTCTATAACTATAAGCCTTCGTTACTATGGAACTCAAAACATTGGATTATTAAAGTATGTTGCAATCATTAGTAAAAGTTAAGAATAATATTACCCTTCAGTTAACTGAGACATCAAAGATTCTTCACTGTGAAGGTCCACTAAGCGAGAGTAAAGCAGGACAACCTTGACAAGGGCACCTGGAGCCACAGGATTATCATAATCACTAAGCTGCTCTAAGCGACTCCAAGTCAAGCGTACATCACCACCCGACCAGTCTCGGAGAACGCATACAATGTGGGGTTCAGGAATGAATCTGACACGGGCACCAATAGGCTTCTTCTTGTTAATCTACCAAAGATTTTTAGTGTGTTAGTTCTTTATGTACAACATGATCAGACAAGATATCTGACAGACTCTTGTGTACACTTAGATCAAAATATTTTCTCAAATCAGTACACACTTAAATACACAACCGTATCACCTTACCTTGATAGCAATGTTGAGAACAGCACCCCCTTGCTCATAGCAAATAGGTGGTGTATCTGTCCAGCCTCCAGCAAGGTCGATCCTAGCAGGGGAGTGTGCTTCCACCCACACACCAACAGAGACTTGCTGGCGAAGCTCCTGGGCCACCCACATAGTGGATACATGCATCTCTGCTGTCTCCACCTACAAGTTTAGATCATGTAAGCATTGCCTCTACTTGCCATATTTGAATCCTGTGATTTTTGTAACTCAGACTTCAATATATTTCTCCCTAAATTAAAAGGGATAAATCAATGGGGTCCCAATTCTACTTTGAGACTTTACACAGTATATGAAAAGGAAAGGATGTTCATCTTCTTACTTAAGTATGTTCCTTCATATTTCAACTTACCAAGTGACTAATGACAATCTGTGAAGCTCGTTCATAATGGCGAGCAGCTCTGATCAAGTCTTCAGGATGCCCTGATTGCATCCAAATCCTGCAGGTTTCAAACATCAGTTCCATTGCTCTGCTCTGATTTCCCGACTGCACATGTGAAATTTTGTCTTTAGTTTATAATAAATAAATTAGTTTATAATAAATAAATTTTGTCTCCGGTAGGAAGACCAGTCAAACAATAAGATGATATCACATCATCCATCATTAAGGGGTTAAGTCCATTGTTTCAAACTTTCACTTTCATTATCATGTAAAAGAAAAAAAAAAATGGAGAGGAAGAGATGTAAATAAGTCATTAAAAATATACTAATGAAGTGAATTTCCATATAATACCTTTAACCCACTCACGACGGGGGCATTCCAGCCTTGAATGTCACAATGCCGGGGCTTTCGAGCGCTTAGGCCTAAATCAATTAAATGGCTGGCACAATACTGTGCCGCCCGGCCACTGGGCTTTTGAATGAGCCGTACAGTACTGTACCACCCGTCCAGAGAGGGTTAAAGCTACTCACCCTACATGTAAGTACAATACTTGACTTTTTTCATAATATCCCCTTTAATCATCTAATAAAATGTACTCCCAGTGTCATGCATGTTTTGATAAACAATTCTTTGTTTTGTTTGATATGTTTTTAAATCTATGACCAAGAGAGCTGTAAAGCTTATTCTCTTTATATGATTATCACCTGCAACCACCTAATAAGGATGCTACATATTCAAAGTTATCTGTATGTCACTATGCATGCACCAGTCTGTATCATCAGCAGTAGGATAACAAGAACATAACAACAGTGTAAGGGAAATACATGTGCTTACTATAAAATTGTAGCATGTTTGGGAAATACATGTGCTTACTATAAAATTGTCATGTTTAACTTGTAGCACAATATTATGAATCAGGGCAAACATTTGAAAAATGGAATTTATGCTTACTTTCAGCTGCAGAAGGGCAACTTTCCACTGAGGATTAGCTGCAGGGCCACTTCTCAACCCTCCTTCACCAGCAGCCATACATCCTAAGAGATCTGCTATGTTTGCCAACAATCGTGGAGTAGAAGGACGCTCATGATTCAGTTGCTGATGCAGAATCATCATGATCTTGTCAACTGAAGTCTGTCCTCCTTAAATAATCATAAAGCTGTGTTAGTGGTTTCTATTAAAAATGCAAATTTAAAGATTATAGTACTCAGGCATTATGAAAACAACTGCACCTTAATTTTGTATGCCTGAATAGAGAGTTAAAGCTTGAAATTATACTATATAAAGTAATGGTCAGAAATCAATAAAATACATAAATATAAACAAGGCTTATGGGATAATATCCTTTTTCATTTGATGTAATGCATGATACCTTCTAAAAATATAATGCAATGCAACATGTATACATAAAGCATACTCACTTGATGCTACATATTCAAACATAGGGAGGAGGGATTTTCCCCCTAATTCATCTGAAGTAGCTTCTATAATCTGCTCAACCATTCTAAGATAAATATCTTCATGTTGCTGAATCATTTCATGCATTGTGTTGCCTTCTATAACATCAAGAAGTGAAACCCTGGAGCTCTGTTTCCATACTTCAACCCTGGATTTCCATTCTTTCATAGAAACATCATCTTCGGGTGTTCTTACCAGGAGAGCCAACGCCTGAAGTTGTTCTTCCTTTGATATCGTATCTGAAAACAGCTTGGCAGTCCAGAAAGTTTTGTGATGACTTGCTTGGCTTGGCCATAGTATCTCTGGACTTAATCCCGTCCTCTCCATGAATACTGGCCAGTCTGTGTTGAATATACTTGCTTCCTTCTCCTGGTAATGCAAGCTCAACTGGTCTTTAATACCATAACAGGTTATGATACCCTGGACACCTGTAGGATGCATTTGCCACACACAGTCCCCAGTTAGCTGAAGTTGTAACTTTGTACATGGCAGCTGGAAGCCAGAGACAGTACTCAAGCCAGAAAACTCTAATGATACCTCTTTGCCAATCCATGAGTCCATAATAAAAACTTCATTGGCTGTCGATTTCACACTTCCCTCAATGTAAGCATTGATTGTTTTAACTGTGCCATCAGTTGATATATGGAGATGTCTACTGTCCACACAGCTTGAAGTGAGTAATGGCAATATAGTGGATTCATATGTTAAATGAGATGCCAAGTATTGATGCCTGGTGCCTTCTAGTGAGTGGAAAATTGCCTTTAATCCTTGCAATTGTTTCCATATTTGAAGTCTATAGAAAAAGAAAAATTAATTATTTTTTTTTTCAATATCTAAGTTGCAAATAAATCATCAAATAAATAATAGGTTAGTAAAATACTGTATGATATAAATCAACTCTGAAATTTTACAAGACCAACCTGGCAGTGTGTAATTCCTGTGTTGTTGTGGTATTATACTTGGCAACCTGGGCATACACAGCCCCACATTGACCTGACAGGTACTCTTCTTCCTCTACACCACTACATAATGGCAATAGTAGGTCAAAGTATAAAGAAACCTGAAACCAGTTCCATATGAAAATGCTATAAATGAAATAATATTTTTCTCATCTTTTCAGTGATAAAAGAACATTAATTCTCCTACTTGTTTTCACCATAGACCAATGATAGTGATAATTTTGTATTTCATTTTAAGATCAGTATTTCAGTCTGTATCTAACATTTTAAGATCAGTACTTCAGTATTTCAGTCTGTATTTAAATTTGAATAAATGTGAAAGTGAAGAACAAACTAGGTATATCCAACAGTACTTTCAAAACCTACTTTCAAAATACCAGATTAGAATCGTCATACATATACACACCTGTAATGGAGGAATACCACTATCTGTTCCATAGTATGTGCATCTATCAAGAGGAGGAAGAGTGTGTAACCCTAGCAACTGCTCTGTCAAAGATGCACTCAGAAACACAAGGCCTGAGATGACAGGGGCTTCATCCTTCACAAAAACTTCCTCTAGTGACAAAAACAAAAGCATATGATGAAATATACTGTACATATCAATAATCTACAAACAATATTTTTCCAAATTAGAAGATAGTCCTTCTTATATTTGTCACTTGTAGCTTCTATGTTGAAATTTGAATTAACATAATCCCTCGTCTTCATACAAGTTAGTTTTCAATTGTAGTATTAATCCGGATTTTCTATCTTATAGTAAAAAAATACTATATGTAAACACTTACTAAAATGGAATATGACTGGGAAGCTAGATAAATAGCATCTTTATCAATTCCTACACACATCTCAAATACAATATATATATATATATATATATATATATATATATATATATATATATATATATATATATATATATATATATATATATAATAATAAGTATATATATATATATATATATATATATATATATATATATATATATATATATATATATATATATATATATATATATATATATATATATATATATATATATATATAATATATATATATATACACATATATACATATATATATATATATATATATATATATATATATATATATATATATATATATATATATATATTAACAATATAATATATATTCTATATACAATATAGACAAGTATGAATCATACACATATCAGAGAGGACATGATCTGCAATCCTTCTTTTTAGATGGAATGAGCAAAGTATCCTAAGACAGTTTTATAACAAAGCAAAGTATTGGGAAAATTTATCATTTTTATATCTACCTGAATACTTACAAGTACATAATGCTATATATATTTCCTGTATCTATTGGTCAGGAATTTGGAAATATAAAATATATAATCCAATTTTGATCTGTTCCATAATAGGTCTAAATTATACTCTACAGTAAAAAGTGATTTCAAAAGGACAAGTAAAAAGTATCACTAGTATGGTAAACATGAAATTTGCATATATTATCAAATTAACCCATTAATGTCAGGGCAGTTTTGGCTCCGCCTGGACATTATGCCGGGGTATTTTGAAAGGCCAACCACTTTGTGCCTGATCACCATACAAGCCAGCCAGATTGAAGCTATGATTTGGCATTTACATCACTGTTGGGTTAACCAGCCAAGCCGTGACGTACATGTCACATCATCTACTGTTAAGGCGTTAACAGCAATTAAAAACTATAAAAAATATACATATAATCTTAACCCTATGACGACGGTGTGTCACACTTGTGTGACACAGCTAAACTCCTGATGCCGGGGCGTCATGCCAATGTGACGATTTCAATGCAATATTGCAATCGCCCGGCTTAGGGGTTTTCGCGTAGCGTGTGCCCCGTCGGGAAAGGGTTAATAACATACTTAATAACATACATAATAACATAACTTACTCATTCTGTCACATGGCATCTTGTACTCCATCCTTAGAATATTCTCTCTTCCATCAGTAATAACAGTTCCATGATGAGTGGCATGCCTTAATGGCATTTTGATGGTGCATACAACAGCACCATTAACACCATCAGTTTCTGGAGCTTCAATTTGTGGTGAATTTGGAATGAAGGCATCCAGTGAAGTCACCCAAACTCCTGTGTTGCTTTTCCTTCCTATCTGCAAGAAAGTGTCACAACCCATATCTTCATATATATTACTGTAAAATATTGCCAATTGCTTTCTGAACTACAAATAGGACATTCTAACATTTTTGATGGTCATCTGTATATTTCAATAAATTTCTTAGGCAGAACCAAAATCCATTCAATTTGAGTGATTAAACAGGAAGTGGATTCAAATTGTCTAAAGAGTTCCTTCTCTAAATATTAAAAGTTTCTTTAAACTGAAATGGGGATTACAATCAAACACTCAAGCCATACATTTTTTTCATCAACAATAATGAAAAGATAAATAAGGGCAATAGGTTTAGTGACAATAGAGCAGTTTTATACTGAAAAAGATAATGTTGATATCTTTCTTGTCAAGTAAACTATGCTGTACTAGTTATCCATATCAAAAATGTATCATAACTGCAGAATATCAATATACAGACTAAATATATCTAAAGAGTCATGTCCTTGGGTATCTTAACCCATTCACAACAGGACATATTTTTGCCTACTCCCGCTTACGCCCGGAAGATAACAAGTGCACAACTCTTCGTGCCAGGGTGTTTTCCCACTGTGTACTTCCGTGCTGAACCTCTCAGAGTGTTTTTCACCCACCCTATTCTAATGGTTTTCATGAATACATCTTCAATGTAAAGGCACATAAAAATAGTGCCACGTTCAGAGGAGTTATTTTAGTCGAAAAACATGTTACAGCAATGCTTTTCTAGTGTTATTTTATTGAACTTTGCCTATATTATTCACTTCTCTGTGAAATACCAATGAAAAGGGGAATCAATCTCTTAGTGGGGCATTAAAAAAGCATGTTTCTTTTTCATTTCTTTTTTACCAAAATGAAAAGAAGAACAATATTAATAATCATACATGTACAAATGATCTTTAAAAACATTGGGGGAAAAAAAAAATCAGACACCCTGAGGGAACTCACTTTTGTTGCCATCCAAATGACATGCTGCAGCAGTGTTGGGGGTGTTGCCATGGTACTCTGAGGGACACAGGGTAACTCGCCAGGAACATACAGGAAGGGAGAGCCACCTGGGGAGTGTGCCAATACCCGGCCATGGTGCACCACCAAGATGCGACTGTTGTAAACTAATTCACTGCTAATCTGTAGGCATATATAATGTTATAATCAAAATGATAAACAAGAAGTATGTTAGATAATCAACCTTTCTCCCTACAGAGTATGCATATTCATATATATATATAATCACTGTTAAGGGTCATTTCTTACAAAACCAAAACCTGTCAGTGTAAACAAACTTCTATGTCAAACAGATGAGACAGTTTAAGGTGAAAAAAAAAACATCATAAATGAAAAAACTAGACACTCCAAGATGTCAAAATACCGTAGTGTGGTTCCTCTTGGCTGAGAGCCTTTCCACTGCCACAAGAAGGGCATTGATGGTCGCTCCACCACTACCAACTCCTCGCTCTAACCGAGATGCTCTATTGCCATTTCCTTCCTCAGATTTCTTTTCCCACTGAGGGTCATCCACAACCATGAGAAGATCATGGCTGGGTAACATCCCCACCTTTGCTAGACGGCTGCATTCTGGAAGTAGGAAATGACTTCAGTAGAATAAAAGAATATGATTACAAATCTCACCCATTTTTCTGAATCATTTACATCCTTCAACCCTTCTGAGACAAGCCACATCTTGAGATGTTGAGCTTGGGATGGGCATCTTAAGATGTGTGTGTTTTCTATAATTTTCTACACTTATTTTTTGATATGTTGGTCTACACTGTCAGTGACACTAATCTGCATTTTACATGATACCCTATACAACTGTAGAAATAAATAGCAATAAATAGTACAAAAATTATTCAACCCCATGAAAAATCCCAATCGTGGAAGGGTTAATGTTACACACTCAAAAATGTCATAGGTTGATAGAAGAAAACTGATTAAAACTGGCTAAAATATAATGTTTTTAAAATCCACAACAAGATATTGACTGTTAATCTGAACTGATCTTCAGCTTAACCCTATGATGACGGTGTGTCACACTCATGTGACACGGCTAAATGCCTGATGATGGGGCGACACACCAGTGTGACGTTCCCAATGCAATATTGCATAGGCCCAGCATAGGGGGTTGCCACTTCTTGCCGGGCCCATCAGGATTGGATTAAATATGACTTTTAAGAGGAACAGCACTCATACACCAGCTTAAAATCCTACCTTTCTCAAGTCCTTCCCTTATGGTGGCAGAAGAACAGGTCACTACAATTGCTGTCCAGTGATTCTCCATTACTTTAGGTTCCATGGTTTAAATGCCTGCAATGTCAATAACAAGGAGTAAATCTTTGCTAATAATAATAATAATAATAATAATAATAATAATAATAATAATAATAATAATAATAATAATAATAATAATAATAATAATAATAATAATAATAATAATAATAATAATAATAATAATAATAATAATAATAATAATAATAATAATAATAATAATAATAATAATAATAATAATAATAACAATAACAATAACAATAACAATAATAATAATAATAACAATAATAATAATAATAATAATGATAATAATAATAATAACAGTAATAATAATAAAACACACACACACAAAATGTTCTTATTTACCAGGGAGATACAAAGAAGCAAAATTCTAGAATCTGCACTATTCCTCTGGCAGGTGTAGTTCCCAGTGAGCCACTTTTCTTCCCTCAATGCAGCCTGTTCCTGTGAATCATTTACAATGCAATATGCTATAATAATAACTTATTACAAAAAAAAAAAATTATCTAAAAAATTGCCTATCCTAGATGGTTATAAGCTTCTGGATACCCTCGAGTTTTCATGCTAAATGCATTCCCATCTTGACATTTTTGTTTAAATTTCAGGGTGTTCCCTAAGTTAAGCATTTCAGCTTTTCTCCTATTTATAAAGCTTCTTCAAACATGCTGTGCAAAAGTGCATCAATGCAACTGCAAAATACAATCCAAATACAATTATTTGCACCAGATATAACTTCAATTACTTCTTTCCAGCCAAAACCCATACATCCATCATATATACATACATACATACACCAACTTGCACCAACTGTCACAGCAATATGTATGTATGTATGTATGTATGTATCTTGCACCAACTGCCACAGCAACTCTAGCACGAGCCAACTAACCCCAACCGCACATATTCTAGAAAGTCCAAGCTAGAACATGAAAAACTGTGTACAATGACCACTAAATATCAAACCACTATTAAACTCCGTCACAGGTCACAGCAAGGTTCTTGTGGCTTGGGATTGAGCCCAGCCAAATTTTCCCAAATATATTACGGGATTTCTAACGTTGCGGCATAAACAAACAGCTGGGTGGTTGCAAGATTGTCAAGTTTTCCATTGGTTACTAAAGCCTCCATAGGTCTAGCTGCAAATGCCTTACAGTTTTTTCTCTTTCACAGCACCTATAACTTGGAACATTTATGTCATAAACAATTTAAATTCGTCCTTACCGCCGGAACCCACTGTGCTGGCAGAAACAAATTTAGATCTTTTTGATTTAGCTAAATTAAAGGCCTCTTTCGGTTCTCCTATAGAGACAGGAAGTCATGCCTAAAAGAGACGGCCAATTAACCAATTAACCGCCCATTCGTTCATTATCTCTCTTCTGATAATGATAAGCAATAGTACTACGGAACAATTGCCTTTGTGTTAACACTCAAAATCTCCTCTATCAATACCACTACCGATTACCTCTTATATTTTCCTGGTACTTTTCACGCTTCTTAATACTTTCTCGTTCTCTTTAACAGCTGTCAACTGACTAATACTGAAGCATGAATAAATTACTTTTCTGATAACCTCTTGCCAGTCTGGCACTGCCATGTAAACAAACGTGGGTTTAGCGATCGACCATAGCGAAAAGTGCTACGTTGCTAATGTGAAAAGGGAAAATCATTTTAGATGGTGGGGGTTATCTTTTCATCTCGTATGAAGTCTATTGTTTTGTTTGGCCTTTTCGCCTAAGAAAAAATATACATGAAATTACATGCACAGAAAATCTGTTAATCATAAGCAAAAAGTCGCTAAGTAACAGCTTTCTCAGTGCAAATAACATAAAACGCATAAACAGTACCACCAAATCACCACATATTACAATCAAATGTTGTAGTATATAGACAATTTTTCTCTTCTAAATCACAAATTACAATCCACTGCCAAACAATCAATGAAACACATAAATATATATATATATATTCAAAATGCACCGTTTCCTGACACCTGTTACACCTGAGATATTCATGTGATCTATTTACACGTGGCATTTTAGGAAGGAAGGGATCTTTATTTAAACTAAACTCGAGTAATGTAATTTGATGTTACTCTAAATGAATATCATATTGTCCGGTCAACGAACTGAATGTCTAGTGAATGTCTAATGAGTGTTGTTGGGGATCATTAATCATTAAGTCATAGCCATTAGCCCTCAAAAGAGAGTACGGTCATTTGTATGAATGCAGACTAGATAGGTGCAATTACAATTACGCATGCATTTTTTTTGTGTGTGTATGTGTGTGTGTGTGTGTGTGTGTGTCAATGAATGAGTAAAGTTCGCAAAAAACTTTCGTGTTGAATATATCACTTCTTATTTTGCTTCTTCAGAGCATTACATTATCATTATCACAATTATCATTGTTGATATCATCATTA
>BOPN01006561.1:37500-40000 GCA_017312705.2 Penaeus japonicus
CAAAACTCATTTCAGCACAAAGGTATTACTTTAAGTAGTAGAAAATGTTCGCAATTCATTTAGACTTATTTAAACAAACGAACAATAATTCTCCCCATCCATAGGTAAATGCTAATGCACCCAGTCCAGTTTTATGGTCATAATCGCTGGCATTAGACGCGGCTCTGTAACTAGACCCATTCAGTTGCTACAGCTCTTGAATGAAGCAAATCTTTGATTTCTGCACTTCTGCAACTAATTTTATCTTCTCTTTGAGTAAATATACTTTGAGAACTAAATCATAATTATCTTTCGACATATATACGCAGCATCCAAATATCTAGTGCCTGTATATTTTGAAAACGCTGAAAAGAAGTATTCTTGAAACTATTTTCATTTATATGCATCAGACGTGGTCCACATCGGATGAAGGATTAAAGTGGTATACTGAAGGAACAAGGAAGCGTTGGGAGTGCAAATAAAGGCGTCAATCAACCTTACAGGCCATTTGGTGCCAGGTAGCGATGCACCGGAATCCCTGGAGATTAATAAAAGTATTGAAATCTACAATTAATTTTATCTTATATCTATCCTTCAAATTAATTTCATGGAAACCTCACTCTCGCAACACAGCTCGTACACACAAAATACGGACTGTACAGAATCAAGCTTCAAGATAAGGAGTACTGCTAAGTAAGGTCACAATGTGTTACAATGGCGATGACGCATTGCAGACCCAGCTTGGGTTGCAAGGTGTAGGTGCTGGGAGGATTGGGCATGGCAAGGAATACAGTAACATGAAAAGTGGATCTACCAAACACACAAAACATACAAACACACAAACACATATCTAATAAACAATAAACACATAAACATACATAATAATAATAATAAACATAAACATAAACATAAACATAATAATAATAATAATAAACATAATAATAATAATAATAATAATAATAATAATAATAATAATACATAATAATAATAATAATAATAATAATAATACATAATAATAATAATAATAATAATAATACATAATAATAATAATAATAATAATAATACATAATAAACACATGCACACACATATCTATCTACATACCTATTTTATATAAAGTTGTGGTTATCAACCGCCAGTCCGCGAGAATCACTAAGGACTCCCGCATCCGAGCCACGAAGAGTATCGGAAGTCACCGTCGTCGGGCGGGAAAGGTCGCCGTGCAAGTGCCGCTTCATCGCTTCTTCTCACCTTTTCGATGCCTTGCAATTGCATGATGGTTTGTTAGGGGAGGTAATCGCTTTTTTTAAAGGGATTTGATAGCGGGAGGATTTGGTTGAAAATTTCCGGATGCAATCTTTTTGTTTCGCTCTATAGGATGTTTTTTTGCCATTCATGATTTTGAATATGATGAATTTTTGCCATTCATGATTTTGAATATGATAGGGTGTGTGTGTGTGTGTGTGTGTATGTGTATGTATGTGTGTACAGACGCACACACACACACACACACACTTACATGTATACTATATATATATATATATATATAAACACACACACACACACACACACACACACACACACACACACACACACATATATATATATATACACATATGCTTACATGTGTGTGTGTTTATGTATGCATATGCATTCATATACATATGCAAACACAAACACAGCATGACAATCTTTCCAAAGTCAAGTTCATTCGGATTTCTGTTCACAGGAGCTACCTGAGAGCGGGGTGGAGGGGCGGGGGTGGTGGGGGTGGAGGGGGGGGAGTGGCGGCAGGGTGTAGCCGGAGGACCCGTCGGAGACTGTCTGGCAGGGTCATTACGGCGACCTAACCACTCATCTGCACGTCAACAAGCGCATGATAATGGTCGGCCTGTTTGACTTAACACTGCTGGCAGGCCGAGGGCAAGACGGAGGGGGTTTTGTTCGGGCTTGGGTTGGCTTGTGTGTTACTAAAGAGCATTTAGAGTCTTCTGCTTAAGAGAGGGTTGGCGTGACGGCACAAGTAATGAAGGAATCCGCATAAAACAGGTGTAATTAGAAGCCATTCCGTATTGGCTGCACAGGAGAGCAGTCTTTATACGCAGAAACGTGCACGCCAAGCATTTCGGCGACATAAACACAAAGGTTGGGAAGATAAACACACGCACACAAAGACGCACGCAAAATCATCGGATTTGGAAGACGAATCGCTCCACTTAGACGTCCGGGCGGATTCCTGAATGCGGCTCAATTATTGTTATTTCTAGGAGATCTTCTTGTTGTTGTTAGGAATGCAAATTGCACTTTTTTCTTTTTTTTTACGTATCTATTTCTCTGCATTTACCCCATGGTTCGACCAGCATGACCGTCGCATCTTTGAAGGGAAAGTGAACTTATCATTATCCATCGTTACTACCTTTCTACATTTGTGTTTGCTGCATATATCGGTAAAATAACTAACGTCTTCATACTAAGTGGTATATTGACCATACACACCACTACACCATCGCAAAAGATTCAATA
>BOPN01006561.1:60000-62500 GCA_017312705.2 Penaeus japonicus
GGGGTATTGTATGTAGTTTGTTTGTCTCGTATTCATTTCGCGACTCGGTTATAGAGAAAAATAATTTGTCAATTAAAAGTCATTATTATTATGAGTACGAGTGACGGATATTCAGTAATGACTTCATTATTATTATTATTGCTATAGTTATTATTGCTATTACTAATAAGTGTTGATGGTTTTATCATATCACCAGTTTTATGATTATCGTTAAATGATTCCCTCTTGTTTCCTTGCAACATTTCCTCCTTTTTTTCTTATGTTTCCATCATTACAAAATTTTCAAGCTGGTAGTAACAATATCAGTGATGACGGCGATGATGATGGTGTTAAGAACACGTATAATGTTAATGATAACGACAATAGCAACGATGAATACGGGAGTGATACTGAAAAATGAAATGAAAACCGCAATAATCTTAACAGTTGTAATGATAGTACTAATGAAAATAAAAACTATATTAATGTAAGCAACAATAACCATGAAAATGACGATAAGGATAATGATAATAAGGATGGTAGCAATGACTGAAGGAATTGCGAATTATATTTTTACTGTTGTTATAACCACCATAATTTATGTGGATCTTTCCTCAAATAGTGTGATAATAATGCTGAATGTACGCTAAACTTCTTATGTTAATTACTATAGCCAAGCGACATTGGTAGAATAAATTATATTGCCTCCGAAATTAATGCCGGCCTCTGTCATTAATACTAATATACATTTTCGTTATATGAATATTTATAATACCAAAATAACATACCGCTACCAGCAATGATAATAGTTGTGCAGCACTAATTACAACAATTACATTAGTTAAGAAAAGAAGCCAGTGGACGTAAGAAGATAAATTTGAACTCGTCTCTGGTCACAGGTTGCAAGTCAAGTCCTCGAGTATATCTATAGAGATTTGGAATTATCATTAACTCTGTTTTGCTCTTATTATACTCGTCACGAAGACCCAGATAAAAAAAAAATGTGTCATGTCATTCGTTTTTTTCCTTCCCTTTTTTTCCACTCTTATTCTCTGTCTGTAAAAAAAAGCCCCCCCCCCTCTCCCCCGCATTAAGAAGTGGCTTGGGTGACTTGATGAATGGAAATGCTATAGGAATGACTGGACCATTGTTGGTACTCGATTCTGTTGAAGAGTATTGCACCCTTCCTCCATCTCTTCGGTAATGTTCGTCTCTCTCTCTCTCTTGAGTCTATATGGACATAAAAATCGAAAAAAAGAATGTGAATGAAAGCATCGAAAAATAGAATGTGAATGAAAGCATCGAAAAAAAAGAATGTGAATGAAAGCTAAAAAACCTATGATATCAATTTATTATCATAAAATTATTTTCCATATATTGTCTGATGTTATTTTACTTGTTGATTTAGATAATAGAAGTGTAAAATTAATTATCATTGTTATTCGGTGACAAGACGATTTAGATTTTAGTTGAATTTGTGTAGGAGGTCTCAAGGTGACGCGAAAGGAAGGGAAATCTGGAAGGGGCCCAAACGATATTAGATTGATTATAAAAATAATGTTAAGAAGGAGCATGATGATAATGATAATTATTATGATGATAATAATGATAAGAGTAATAATGATAATGATAAACATTAGTATTAGTAATTAACCAAATGATAAAAAAGGCTGCAGACCAAAGGAAACGCCCATGGAACGGGAAGGCGCGGGAGGTAGGGGAGGGGGCGTCACGGGCGTATGGGAGCGGAATGGACACTGGTTCGAGGACGCCCATTGACACGTTCCAGGTACTGCCGTGACTTGCAAGAGAGATTAGGAAGGTTTAAAAGCGTCTTCCCCGCCCACGGTGACAACCCCTAACCCTTTATCACACCCGTAACAAAGAGAGTAAAGAGAGGGAAGAGTAAAGCAAAGGGGGAATTATATGAATTAACATTTATTTATCTTTCTGTGTATCTATTTGTGTATGCGTGTGTGCGTGAATTTAGGAGTGTTCTTTGGAAGTAAATTTTGTGGGTAGAAAGGTCCGTGATACGAAGACTATGATTATCCGAACACTATCTGGTCTGACTTAACGGATTATTACTCTTTTTTTTAATGATCCAAACTATAGCGTTCCAACCTAAGACAAAGTTAGTCAAACTTTTCCCTACTTTAACCAGCAAAGCTCAACCAAAGTCACCCAACCTAATCGAATCAAACCTTATTTCCTGCCCCCCTCCCCAAGCTCCTTCTCCACTCTTTACTTTCCCCACTCACTCTCTTCCCAGATCTAACCCCCATCCCATCCCCAACCCGTTTCTTTCCTTACTCCTTGCAATAGCCTTCCGCCTCGTGCCTTCCCCACTCATTTCCTTTCTCACCGCCGTAGTCATTCCCTATCTCCTTCCCCTCTTCTCACTCCTATCTCTTTCTCTTGCCCTTTGCCTTAAGGCATGTACTCTTCCATCCTTTTTTTTTCCTCCCCCACTCCCTACCTTTTTCCCCAACTCGTTCCCTTTCACATGCCATAGACTCCC
>BOPN01006561.1:67500-74555 GCA_017312705.2 Penaeus japonicus
GAGACCAACCAAAATAAGAGAAAAATGAGAAAAAAATATGATCCTGTAACCCCCCACCCCCCCGTCTCTCTTCTATCCTCTCTTCCCCTCCCCTCCCCTCCCCACCTCTCTCCTTCCCCTCACCCTTGTGACCATGACTTGCACTTCCCAAGACATGCACCTTATTGAGGAATGTTTGTTCTTCCTTTTTATGATATTTCCATCCACTCAACCATGCAGATGTGTGTGAAAGGGAGAGAGAAGAATTGAAGGAGGTGGGGGGGGGGGGGAGGATAGGAAGATGAAGTACTTAAACATTTCTAATCATATTTGTTTAGCTTTTTATTATCCGTGTTACTTGTTGTGTGGGCTCCAAATTGTTTAGTTCTCTCCATACATAGAGGGGGTTTGTTAGTGTTTTTTTTTAAATTATTATTTGCAACGTATGCATGTAGTTTTTTTCTTGTAGTAAATGGTATTATTTTGGATTCAGTTGATTCATTATTTTCTTCCTTTTTTATACTATTTGAACCCTTCATGTCTGTCAGGGTGTACAACGCTGACTCTGGCGACGTAGCTCGGGAGGGGCGTGTACGGCGGGAAAGGAAGAACAAATAGAAACTTATCTACAGAGATATTTCTTTATGTAGCTTAATTAATGTATCGGACTCGTGTCTATGCCTTTCCTCTTTTCTTTCGCATAGATATTAGTGGACTAGGTTCGTTTTTTTTTAGGGGGGCGCGATCTAGACCGTGGCAACGCTGGTGAGTATGCTGGTCTCGCGCAGGACTTGATGTAAAATTCATGAAGTCGAAGATTTATCGCGCGGTCAACCTACGACTTCTTTCTGCGCGCGCACATCCCCGCCCTCTCCGCCTATTGTCTTGATTAAATACACATTTCTGGGCTTTTATCTTCCTTCATTTTGTCCGGCGGGGAGAAGACGACGGGGATTATCGATGAAGAGTTCGTTTCGGTTCCGTCTTTCGGGTCGCTTTCGACGAGAAAGGCTTTTTAGAAGCGAAGGGTTTCGAGGGTGGCGTTGAGGTCCACCGGGAAAAAATATAAGGTAAGGAAGAAGGACATGTTCAAAGAGAGAGAAAATACAGGGATAGGGAAAGAGTTAAAGAAAGAAAGCGGACGAAAGTAATAAATAAAAAAAGTTCATTCCGAGAGATCAAAAAGAAAACGATAACACTTGAAGGAAAAAAAGGTTAGAATGAAATAAACAGAATGAATAAAAGAATACTGAAGATTCGCGCGCTAGGATCACCGATGTTACAACCTCAGAGGTCAGACATGGTTAGGAGGGGGGGGGGAGGGGGGGGGTGTAACCGTCATTAACTCCAGGTGTTTTATGAATATATTTACTCAACGAACGTGGGGGCTTACGAGCATGTGTATTTGGATAATCAATCTTCCGAACTTGAAAGCTTATTTGGAGAATGATGTAAAACAGGACTACCTTTATTGAATTATTTGATTGGAAGCGCATTTATTAATATTCCTTAGACCAGTTTTTTTCTCTTTTTTTCATTATTATTTTTTTTAAGTGGGCGGTTGGGATATCAGGCTGTCAAGTGCTAGTCGGGATCGCGTGAATCAGCCTTCGATGTTGTTATTGTTACTCTTTGTACAGGGAAGAACAAGAGAGGAACAGGAGTGGCTCGTGGGATGTAGCGAAGTGAGTAGGGGTTGACAAAGGAAAGAAGAGAAGAGGGATTTACTCAATATATTTATTTGTTTATTTTTTGTTATTATTATGATCATCATCACCTTTATCTTTAACATTGTTATCATCTTCATCATCATCACTATTATCATTATTATTGTTTTATTTATTTTTCTTTTTTGAAAAGCATGTTTAAAGGTGATGTCTTAACTTAATGATTCCACAGCATATTCTTATCTCATAGTATTTTATCTTTAATGTTGCTTTGTTCTACGTCGATCCTACGTCGGGTACGACTACAGCTATAGAGCCGGTAGATTTTTTTTCTCTCTCGCAAGGGTTTACTTTGGGACTGGATTTAAAGATAAGTGCGTACACTCAACGTCTTCAAAACCGCTGATTGAGAGAGAGGGAGGGAGAGAGAGAGAGAGAGAGAGAGAGAGAGAGAGAGAGAGAGAGAGAGAGAGTGGGAGAGAGAGGAAGAGGGAGAGAGAGTGTAGAGTAGAGAAGTGTGTGTGTGAGAGAGAGAGGGAGGGAGAGAGAGAGAGAGAGAGAGAGAGAGAGAGAGAGAGAGAGAGAGAGAGAGAGAGAGAGAGAGAGAGAGAGAGAGAGAGAGAGAGAGAGAGAGAGAGAGAGAGAGACTCTCATGACAATCAGTTATCCCGTCCAGATTATGATGCCCTCGCAGCCATGATATTCGGCATATATGCCTGCTTTATTCTCCCTGCATTTCTCTCATTATCAGCTCTTTATTTACTCCCCTGTCTATTGGCTTTACTGCCCCTCCCTCCCTCTTCCGGCCTTTCTTTCTGCCGGCCTTTCAAGTCGTCTCGCCTTCTCATAACAGATAACAGGAGACAAAAGGGATCCGCAGGAGGTTGAGACTCGCGCCGTCTCTAGGGGAAGATACCGGGGAAGAGGTGGGCGTGGCGAGGCATTATGCTGTCAGGGAGGATGGGCGAGTTCGTGTGCGTGCGTGAATGTGTGTGTGTGTGTGTCCGTGTGTGTATGTGTGTGTGTGTGCGCGCGCGTGTGTGTGTGTGTGTGTGCGTGTGTGTGTGTGTGTGTGTGTGTGTGTGTGTGTGTGTGTGTGTGAGTGAGTGTTTGTGTGTGTGTCTGAGTGACCTGTATGGCGTACCGGGACCAATCATACCTGTTTTTACCGGTGCCAGTTTGCGTGGGGCCTTACCCGGTTCCTGGTAGTGTAGTCCCTCTGCCAGCAGCGCTCGGCTCAAGGTATTATAATATAGAGCACCGGATTGCAGATAGCGTGTTAGGTGTACCTGCTTTTAGGGCGAGTGAGAAAAGTACTTTAGATCAGGCGAGACAGTGTGATGGATGCGATGCTCGCGGTAGTAAACTGTTTTGATTACGTCGTAAAGTGCCACCTGAGTCATACACCTGGGATCGTTTTGTCTGTACTGGATACTTGCTTTGCATTGTGTGCACACGAGAGACGTGTCAGAAATACAGGCGAGGCTCGCTGCTAATCCAACTGTCTCTCTCCTATGAAATTAAAACAGGTGCCGAGGCATTAAGTGCTCGCGGGTACTTTAGCTAGGGGAAAGTCGTTATTAACCGTCATCTGATATCGTTAATATTTGCCCTCATTGCGCAGACGGAATGTTAGGGAGACCCCCTAACCGTGACCTACTGTATAGCAAGAAAAGGGATTGTCTATAGCCTTCTGTTTGATGATAATAGATAACGTGTGTGAATGCCACGCCATTGATACCCAAAGAAAGGGGCCTGATTTAAAAGACTCATCGTGTGTGAGTTATTCAGTAACTCGTCTGTTGTAGCTATACTGATATTACCTTATGTTTCGTAATATCTGTGATAGTGTTTATAACTAATATCTATCGATCGACATCTTTATAATAATTGGCCTGCCTTTGTGTTGGAGGAACCTGAACAATATCTTCCTCCTCCCCGCACCCACTCACCCTCAATTCCTCACCCATCCTCTCTCTTATCTTCTCACTGCCAAATTCGATTCATAAATTTCTTAAAAGTCAAATTACTGTACCACGCAGCATCATGCAATTTCCTATTTTTGCCCCTCCTCCCTTCATAAATTGATGCGGTCGGGCCAGTCTGTCTTGCCCTGTCGTAAATTTTGGTGCATTAAGTACATTATATCATGTAAACAGTGACTCTTGCCCATGTAAATGTCCCGAGGGCTGGGAGACTCTTCTCCAATTTATGGTATAATTTATGAAATAAAGTGAAGACATGATGGTACCCCCTGCAACCCATCCGTCAAAGAAAACGAGGGGTGGTTGTTGATTGATGAGGAATCCTGGTATTGGTTCGTCGCTGATGGACAGTGATGGAGGTCGGGGTGCGACGGCTCTTGGGTGATGGCGAGCGGGGTTGGCTTCAGTTCTTCGGGTTTAGAACAGCCGAGTTGGTGGTGGAAACCTGCGGTCTGAAGAGGTTATAAAAAAAATATTAATTGATTATACTGATCCTTCTGTCTCCCCGTGTGTTTATCTTGTGGAAGTGATTTGCATCTGTATCAGAGACTGAAGAGGGATTGAGACCAAACTAATTGTTTTGCGTTCCAAGTTTTTGTCTCTTATTTGTAGTTCTTGTTAAGGTCGACATCATAATGTCAGTCATGTTTTTAAAAATTTCATTGACAAAACATACACATTAACACATTCGTAAATTGAAAAAGGCGCTGCTAAGCCCAAGTCCGACCCACGTACACCCCTTCGAACAGAGCCACCCACCCCCACCTCCTCCCAAGGCACTTTACCACCGGGTCCGCTAATATCGATACGATATAGCCTCCTTCATTAGGTGTTATGACTTCCTTAATAGATCGGGTTTATACTTAAGAGGAACTCGTATCTGAATGCTATCAGGCCGTCTGATAACCGTTTTGAGTCGTTTCCTTGGGATGCGGCCGATGACTACCGATGCTTTGTTTACGTTGGGGTCAGCCGGCGGCCGATGCGTTCCCCTCACTCATGGGAAAGTTGGCCATTCTTTGTATATATGCAATTCCATGTGTCGCTTTCAAATTTTGTGTTACACGGAATCGCGCAATTAGTTTCGATGCGTGTGTTCATGTTAGGATTAAAAGATTGAGCCATATTTAGAACCGAGGGAACGGACGGTCATTGGCATCAGCCATTGGCATCATGGGTGCAGCGTAGGTCACCACATGTTTATTTAGTCAAGGTAAACATAGTATTTCCTGTATAAGTTGGATGGGGTTGGTTGAGGAGAGGAAGATGAAGGGAGAAGGAGACGGATGGGAAGAGGAAGGGAGAGATGGAGATTGAGATGAAGATGGAGATGGAGCGGGATAGGAAAATAAGAGGGGGAGGGAGATGGAGATGGAGCGGGAGAGAAAAAGAGTTGTTAACAAACAAACAGAAAAAAAATATGGATAAAGTCGAATATATAACATGACGATAGAAGCAAATGATATCAACATAAGAAAGACAATAAAATTAATATAAAGTAAAGTGAATACTACAATTAATAAAAAAATAAAGTGTATATACTTCACTTACGAGAGAAAAAAAAGAAAGGTAAGAGGACAAACAAAATTCCCCCAGAGCGACAAAGGTGTATGGGAAACAAACAAGCAAACGAACGAGTGTAGGTGATGTAATAAATGACGATGGGAAAAGAGGGACGGGAATTAATTTTTGACTTATCGACTCGCACCTTCGAGAAATAGACTTGTTTATGACGACGGCCGAGGGTAATAACAAGGCATTTAAATAGCAGTGAACATTGCTTATGTAATCTTTCTCACTCGTATCTTCACCATTATTTACTGAATGGATTTTGTTGTCTACGCTTTTCCGGCTTAAAGTTATTTTTCCTTTGCCTTACGGAGAGTTTATGTTGTATTATTTTTCTATCTATATATCTATACAATCATGCTATATCTTTATACGGACTATACTGCATCGTATATACGCAATATAAACCTATTTAAGTAGTAGGTATGGCTCCTGGAGACGGGAGAGGGCGGGGAGGCGAGGGGAGTGGAGTGGTTACCAAGGGGAAGGAAGCTGATTATATATATATATGATTCTTTGAATAGAAAATCATTGTATCCGCTGTTGTTGGTAGGGATCGTAATCCAGCGAGTCGGTTATTAATGTGAGGGTAATAACAGTGGATTTTGGAGGGAGGTCTATAAGGTGTTTCCAGGTAACGGAGCGAAATGAACCGACACTTGGGGCTGGATCGGCGCCTACGGACACTCACTTGTTCTCGAGAGATTAAACACAGGCAGTGCGCGCGAAGACACAATTTCCCGATTTTCGCGCGAAAAACAGGAGGATTAGAGCATTTTTCGCCGCCTGATTCTAGAACAGTCAAAATTAATTCATAAATCGCTTAAATATAAATAAGGGGACGACGTGATAGATCGTTTACCAAAGTGTAAAGATTAATTTTGTCCAGACGCTAAGTAGGATGAAAGGTGATGGGCTATTAACACAAAATTCAATAAACCGAACTATCCTCGGGTACCTTAATCCCGGGTTGAGTTACCGGGCATGTGGGGGTCGTTAGGGCGAAAATATGCGTGAAAGTGATGTTGTCATGGCCATTATCGTCTGGAACTCCGGGCGGCTGAGGTTACCTGCTACTGATTATCCTCGAGGTATTTTTATCATTTTTTCTTTTGCTTTTTTCGTCCTTTTTTCGCTCACTCTGCTTTTGAAGAGGAACTTGCACGAAATGATGACACTCGCTTTAACCAGATCCTAGCATGTCCTTCATTGGTCCCTCTCGCAGCATTTGTTTTGGAAAAGGTAAATAAATAATTGAAAAAAATCGGTTTAAGGGCGGAAAATCGGGGAGTCATGGTCTGAGGTTTGCTGATTTCGCGCCCGGAGTGACGAGCTTCAGGGACGAGATGCCGGATAAGTCAACTAATTTAGTCTTTTGTTTATTTCGCTTTTCATGTACTTTTTTCGTCACTCTTTTTTTCACCTAATCTCTTTGAAGTCCAGCGCTGTGAAAAGGAAACTGCGTTATTTAAGTTTGTTTTCAGCCCCCTCTCCCTCTTTCTCTCTCTCTCTTTTTTTCTCTCCCTCTCTCTCCCTCCCTCCCTCCTCTCTTCCCCTCTCCCTCCCTCCCTCCTCTCTTCCCCTCTCCCTCCCTCCCTCCTCTCTTCCCCTCTCCTCTTTCTCTCTCTCTCTCTCTCTCTCTCTCTCTCTCTCTCTTTCTTTCTCTCTCTTTTTTTCTTTCTTTCTTTTTTTTCTGTCTCTCTTTTTCTTTCTCTCTCCCTCTCTATCTTTCTCTCTCTGTCTCTCTCTCTCTTTCTCTCTCTCTCTTTCTCTCTCTCTCTTTCTCTCTCTCTCTTTCTCTCTCTCTCTCTCTCTCTCTCTCTCTCTCTCTCTCTCTCTCTCTCTCTCTCTCTCT
>BOPN01006562.1:20000-25000 GCA_017312705.2 Penaeus japonicus
CTCCTCCTCCTCCTCCTCCTCCTCCTCTTAAACCTTCCTCTCCCTCTCCTTCTATCCCCGCTCCTCCTCCTCGTCCAAAAGAGATTCTAGGAGGAACTACAGCTACAGTGCGGATGGACTGAGCCTCTTGACTATTTGTTGCAGTCAAAGAGTCACCACTTGCCGCACTGGTGGTGGTGGTAGTGGTGGAAGAGGCAGCTGGGTTCAATGTGCTCACAGCTGTTTCCTGAATTCCTTCCGAGGAGGGAGGGCTGAGCCGCCTAGTCTGCTGCTCGGGCCTGGTTGTCCCTCCCAACACTTGGGTCCCCATCTTGGGTCCTGTCTTGCCGCTGCCCTTCGTGCCAAGATACCGCGAGGGGGCGAAGTAGCGCCCTCCAGGACCGGGCGATTTGGGTGACTTGGGAGACTTTGGTGACTTTGGTGACTTGGGCGACTTAGGAGAGTGCTGTTTATCGGAGCCTTCGGATGACTCTGAAGAGACCGATCTGTTCCGCTCCTTGTCTGCACCTGGGACAATGCCGGCCTGACCTGGCTTAGGCACAAAGATGACTGAGACACAACTATCTTCAGAGTCTAGACTGGTATCACTCTGGAAGCTGTTCTCTTTTGAGCTGTCAGAACTTTCCTCGCGGGATGACTTTCTGTCACCAGGTTCTCTGCCGAGGAACTTCTTCTCCATTCCACGTGTCACTGATTTGTCACCCCCACCGTCGGCACTGTCGCTCGATCTTCCCATCTGAAATATGCTTTGAGCTTTAGGTTTGATCTCGTTGTGTTTCTTGCTGCTGGATGGCTGCTGGTCATCTTCACCTTCTGGTGGAGGAGCTGTCGAGGGCTCCCCCTCACGTCCAGTGCTTCCTTCATCAGCTGTTGCTTTTGTGCCAGCTGTGACGAGGATCTCGCTCTTCCAGGACTGGAGGAGCTTTACAATCCCTGCCTTCAGAGACGAGTCCGACTTCTCTCTCTCGAAGCGATCGAGGCTTGCTGTCCTCAGCCTTTGCTGGAGACTCTCCCTGATGTTCTGCAGCCTCTTGATCTGCGTGGCGAACAACGATTCTCTCAAGGTTTCCTGCTTCTCTTCCTTGTTCCCATATATGAGGTCTTCGTTCAGGGAGCTTTGTTTCTGAATGCTTTGTTTTAATTTTTCCTTTTCTAAAAATCTATCAATACATATATATTCATCATTAAGGGAACTTTGTTTTATTATGCCTAAACCTTTAGGAATGCTTAAATGGTCCTTGTCATCTGTCGCAACTGGTACATTGACCACTTCGGCTGTCTTAGGAGCTTTGCTTATCTCTATAACTATTGGCATGTCAATGTCACTCACATCACTTTCATTTATTGAAGCCTTTTGTTTTTTAAGGGTAGGTCTTTTCCTACTCACTCGAGGGCTATCCTCCTCGCTCACCTTAGTTTCCTCCACCTTGGCTATCTCACTGGTTACTCTAGCACTCGCGGCATCTCCCTCCGCTCCCTTGGCCGCCCCCGAACACCCCCTTGCGCCCTCACTGCCAGACATCTCATGGCTGGAGAGTGATAAACAAGACGAGCTAGACTTTGAGCGTAAAACACTACCGAGTATATCACTAACCCCTGCCCGCCCCATATCCAACGCTTCCCTACTAATGGACTTTTCCCGAACCGACAGCACCCCAGATGGACAGACTGAATTTCCGGGAGACCGAGGCGAAGCCTGGACAAGGTCGGTCAGGCTCTTGGACTTGGCTTTCGTGTCTGGGTCTGCCGAGGTGGTAGTCGCGTGTGGCAAAAAGGGTGCAGGCGATGGCGGGATGTCCAGGAGCGCAGGATCTTCGGGCTCCAGATGCCGAAGCTCGATAGGCACGTCATCCAGGTTCTCCTGAGAGTCCAGAGAGCCATCGTTGCTCACAGAAGGGCGCTGGTGGTGGTCTTCGCTGAAGGATGGCCGAGGCTCGGCTGTGCCCCCGCCCTCCATGTTGAGGGAGCGGCCATCTGCGCCTCTAAAGCCTGAGAAGCTTCCTCCATGCATGAACCACGACCTTCCTGACGATGCAGATCCTCGCCGGCTGCTTGTCAGTTTCTGCCAAAATATGCAAATGGTTAACATCAAAGAACATATATGATTGTCGGAAGAGGTATTCAGTCTTCTTGCTAAATCCACATGTCATTTTCTACTCTTTCAAATATATACTTTTTCATCATTGTATGTCAAATTTATGTAAGCATATATCACATATTTTTTCACTATTAATTCATATTGTTATATAACATCACATTAAAGAGAAGAAAAGAAAATATGTCCAAATATCAAGAGTTTAACAGAGACCATGCCAGCAGGGGAAGCAACAGGACCAAGAAGATAAGCTATCAATGAGAAGTACACGCTGAGTAAAGGCGCATAGAATGAAGAACTTGCTAACGATGGCGAGATCAGGATGAATGGACTCCGGTCCTTGTGACTTGCGATTTGACAAGTCCCAAGGAAGAGTTGTACAGACTTACTCTTGACCGAAAGAAATCCTGATGTAGCCATGCGTTAAGATGATATTTTGAAGGGGAGTGAGATAAGGATGAATCGCTCTGATGTCATGACTGCTGCATACTCATAACAGTGATTCATCATTCTAAAACCATCAGTTGATCATTCTCAAGTCATTCTATAGATGCGTGCATGAAAGTCAGGAACTCAAAATAAAGTCACTCAAAAGACCAAAAATAAATAAAAGAACAGCATGCATTCATCTGTAAAAATGACACTATTCAAATTGAATCTTTTAATATAAATATAATCAAGGTAATGCTGATAAAGAAATACACCACTGGTAGAAAAAAAACATCATTGCTATGAACCTTTAAATAATATATCTTAAATCTATTGGAAGAGGGAAAAAGATCACACAAGATCGACTATCTACGAATATGGAGATCTTACTAGTCACTGCACAAGTTCATTCTCAATCCCCCTGTTTCCCTCTCACACTTCAGCTTACCCGTCACCAGGGAAGGAGGAAGTCCACCATGCCTCATCTTCTCATACAGCCCCTAAATACCTCAGATCCCTCATCTTCAGCATGAGGTATGAGGCACATAACTCAAAAGACCTACACGGAGGCGAATCCTAACTGACTGAACACCAGAGTTCACCAGAAGCCTTTAAAAAGTATCGCTTGCCTGATGATCTTACGGGCGCTATGAACACAGTCTGACTATGGGCTTTGGCCATGTACTTCGGACAAATTCGAACTCATGTACTTTTAACACGCACTTTAATTAAACATGTAATGTCGCCCCGTTCAGTAAGTCATATCCTAGTCATGATTTCGCGTGATCCAATGCACAAATAAAGGATAAAAGGATAATCATTTGGATAAAAAAAGAAAAAATACCGCAAAACTGCATCCTTAACTAGGAAGCAGTAGGGTGGTTTAAATGGTGGAGGTGGTGGCGCTGGTAGACGTGGTAATAGTTATGGTGTTTCTAGAAGTGATGGCGGGGTTGGTGGTGTTGGAAATGGTGATGGAAGTGATGGTTATGGTGCTGAAAGTGATGTGGTACTGGTGTTGGTAGAAGAAATAAGGGTTGTAGTGCTGGAAGTGATGGAATTTGTGAAAATGGATAAGGTGATAGTGATGATGGAGGTGATGATGATGATGGAAATGATGCTGCTAGTAATAGCTGCATTAGTAGGGGTAGGGCTTATGGTAGAATTGATAGGATAGTGCTAGTGGAAGAAAGTGTGGAGGTATGATAATGATGGTGTTGTTAGCGACAATAGTCACAGTAATGATAACAATGATATTGATAATGATTATCATGATAATTATGCTAATGCTATTTTAATTGTACTAAAACAGCCATTACATCGTTTACCACTACGATTCCGTTGCTGGTTCTGCTATTACTACCACTACTACTACTTCTACTATGTTTACTTTTACTTCTACCTCTACCACTACTACTACTATTACTATGATTATTATTAACATTACTACCCCTTTTACTGCTACTGCTGCTACTGTTGTTGCTACTACTGCTACTACTACTACTACTGCTACTACTACTACTACTACTACTACTACTGCTACTACTACTGCTACTACTACTACTACTACTACTGCTACGACTACTATGACTCCTACTAATTCTAACACTACTACTACTGCTACTGTTGATGACAATTATGACGATGATAGAAGATATTGATGATATTGATTAGTATGTGTGTGTAACAGTAACAATAATAGAAAAATAAATATATGTGAGTTCTAAATGATTATATACAAAAAATACACCACTCACCTCCATTAATAAATCTTTATTTTAATAAATGTAAAATCAAATTTTAAAATCAATTACAATGGCTACTTAACAATTTTATTGTCAATTGACGCGCACATATTAAGAATTTTGCAAATATATAAAGTTCAGTTATCAAAATGTCTGTTTTTTTTTTTTTTTTTTTTTTTTTTTTAATAGTTGTCATCACATGAAGTTCAGTTAAAAGAAGGTGCTATGGTGATTTGAATTACAAAAGTAAATCGCATTTGATATGAAAAATAAAGACAATTAGTTTTATGTAAATTTGTCGTCATTTTTGGTGTTTATTGAAAAGGGATAAGATTGGGTTATATAGTTGGTTAATACAGGGGATATATATTTCATGCCATTAAGAGGATAATTGTGATAAAATTGGGTTGTTACTTCTTATATTATTTACGGTATCGATAAGTCAACCAAAAACGTAACTAATTTCAATACAAAAAATGCATTTACTGTACATGAATTACTACAGCATCTCTCTAATTAGGATTTCAAAGAGATTAATATCCTTATATATCTTTTGATACATCGAAATTTCCAGCAAAGAAGAACAAACATGCAAAGTCTATCTCTATCTTTATCTTTCTTTATCTATCTATTTTCTTTCGGACCTTCATGACTTTTGCTCACTGAAAAATCCTCGTTGTAATCTATTTGTATTTTTTTTTCTTTTTTGCTCTGCCATTAACAAAAAACAC
>BOPN01006562.1:37500-40000 GCA_017312705.2 Penaeus japonicus
AGGAGGGGGCAGAGGATCGTGGGGGAGGGGGGAAAGGAGCAAGGGCAAGGGGATGGTGGGGCGATAGGGAGGGAAGAAGAGGAGACGTGGGAAAGGGAAGAAGAGCGGGTTGGGGGGGGGGGCAGCGAGGGGGAGGGGATGGAGGGGCGATGGGGTGGGAGGGAGACGAGACGAGGGAGGGGGAATAAGAGCGGGTTGGAGAGGAGAGTAGCGAGGGGGAGGGAGGAGAGGTGCCAGGTGGAGGGGGAACTGGAGAGAAGAGGAAGGGGAGGAGAGGGGGACAGGGGAGTATTATGACAAAGGAGGAGGAAGAGGAGGAGGGCGAGAAGAAAGGAAAGGAGAATCAAAAGAAGAAGAAAGAAGAGAGAAAGGAGGAGGAGAACGAGAGAGAGAAAGTGGCGATAGTAGCTGAAGGAGCGAGACAAGGAGTAGAAGTAGAGGAAGGAGGAAGAAGAGGAAGAACGGAAGCAGGAGGAAAAAGAAGAGGTGACGGTGGTGGGAAAAGAGAGGGAAGGGAAGGAAAAGGAGGAAGAAGAACAGGAGGAGGAAGGATGAGAATGATAGTAAAGAAGAGGACGAGGATAAGGACGAAACGGTAGAGTCCCTAAGAGGAGGAAGTAGCGACGAAAAGCAATAAAAAGAAAACTCAAGAAACGACCGGCAGTGATAAATTGGACGAATGAAAGGGGTTGGGGGAGGAGGGGAAGGAAGGCAAAGAGGGGAAGAAGAAGGAGTGACTTTCACCTCGCTTTCCCGCCATCTTGAAATCCGTTTTCAATTCATCACGTTTAAGGTTAGGAGGTGAGAAAGAGGACGAGAAGGAAAGTCATAACGGAGAAAACGGGAAATTGTTTATATATTTTTTTCTTTTTTTTTTTTTCCTATCTCACTTAAATTGAGCTATTCTTCTCTTGATTTTGCTGTTTTTTTCTTCTTCTTTTTTCTTTTTCTATAGAGTATTTTTAAATATTAGCCAGAGATTTGAAATAGATTAGAATCAAAGCTTCATTTGGGTTGTGACATCGAGGTATTCTTGCAGAAAACGAGTCAATAGCAACAAATTAATACGAACTCCGAATTCCAATCGAGAAAAAAAAACACGAAAGAACGGTTAATTTCTAAATATCTAATGTAAATCAATGATAAAAAAAAATAGAGCAAATGAACTCAACCTCCGCAATACACACCGAAAGATATAAAGAGAGAAAAAAAAAAGCATGGCTGTATTCGAAAGCCGAAAAATGTCTGAATATTCCTCGCACTCTCTCACGCTAGGTGCATTAGCCTCTCGCGATGATGCTCTTCGCTTCACTTGAGATAAAAATAAGAGAAAAAAAGAAAGAAAAAAAAAGCTTTGTGGTCCATTCGGAGCTTCCGCTCTTTAATCACATCCAAGAGAGAGAGAGAAAAAAAAAGAGAGAAAAAAATACATATGAAAAGGATCGATAATCGATGATCAAAACCACATCAGCAGCACTTTTCCCGCCATTGAGAACAAAGAGTCCTCCAGCGCGGGCGTCTGTCTGGAATTGTACTGGAAGACTCTCGCGGCTCCTCTCGAGACGGAGGCGGAGGTGCTGCCGAGAGGAGGCGGAGGTGCTGCCGAGAGGAAGCGGTAGGTGCTGTCGAAAGGAGAAAGAGGTGCTGTCTAAAGGAGAAAGAGGTGCTGCCGAGAGGAAGTGGTAGGTGCTGTCTAAAGGAGAAAGAGGTGCTGCCGAGAGGAAGTGGTAGGTGCTGTCTAAAGGAGAAAGAGGTGCTGCTAAGAGGAAGTGGTAGGTGCTGTCTAAAGGAGAAAGAGGTGCTGCCGAGAGGAGGCGGAGGTGCTGCTAAAAGGAAGTGGTAGGTGCTGTCGAAAGGAGAAAGAGGTGCTGCCGAGAGGAGGCGGAGGTGCTGCTGAGAGGAAGTGGTAGGTGCTGCTGAGAGGAAGTGGTAGGTGCTGTCTAAAGGAGAAAGAGGTGCTGCCGAGAGGAGGCGGAGGTGCTGCTGAGAGGAAGTGGTAGGTGCTGTCTAAAGGAGAAAGAGGTGCTGCCGAGAGGAGGCGGAGGTGCTGCCGAGAGGAAGTGGTAGGTGCTGTCGAAAGGAGGCGGAAGAACTGTCTAGAGGAGGCGAAAATTCTATCATGAAGAAGTGGAGTTGCTACCGAGACGAGGCGGGGGTACTGTCTAGAAGAGTTTGTGATCGGAGGCTTGTGTGGCAGCCGAGGGATATTTCTGTCGTTGGTGGCAGAGCGCGCCGTCGATACTCGATTCCTTATCATGGAACGCGAATAAGTTAAGATGTAAAAAAAATGAAATAATAATAATAATAATAATAATAATAGAAACAATAACAATAATAGATAAATAAGAAAGACTTTTAAGAACCGAGGACTAAAAGCTGAGGGAGAAACACCAGTTCCACAAAAGGAAGCGCGAGAGAGCTGACGGATCAAAGACGAGACGAAGCTAAGAATTCCCCCTCGACGATTACCAACTCGAGGTCCTACTCAAGCCCCTGCCGA
>BOPN01006562.1:47500-50000 GCA_017312705.2 Penaeus japonicus
GACGAGGAAGTGAGGTTAGGTCTTGCATTTCAACGCTTCACTAATTCCAAAACTTTGAATGGCATTATGACATGTGTGTTGGCGTTATGGTAAGTGGGTAAAATGTATGTGGTCTTATTATACAATACCTATACTAACATATAAAAAGGTAATACTAAGAAAAGGACAATAGAAATATTGAAACGTTTTACATTATCTTTAAGCCAAAGTGAAGATCCTTACTCCTTTCAAAGGACTCAGACCTCTATAAAGTTATATACAAGATTTATCACTATATATAGAGATAAAATACCATAAAGTTTGTCGCTTACAGCAAACACAATTTACATATGGACAGACAAATATTTAGAAAAGGGATATATGACTGAAAAAATTCTGGAGAGATGAATAGATAAAGAGGAGGAACAAATAGATATGATATAAAATCACAAGTGGGGACAAATCAAAATCTGCATTTTTTCAGAATAGTTAAAAATAGCCATACCAAAAATTCCTTGCATGCTGCACGGTAACCCACAAAAAAATATCTAGGAAAGTAAACATTATATTCAGTTTAGAATCCTTTCGCAGAAATGGTCTACACTTCATTGACAACAAATAAGCATTAACATATTACTTATCTAATTTTCCGACATAACATTATGCCAAGATTTTCGTGATAAAGTCTACGGATCAATATTTCCTTATTTCATTAACCAACACATCTATTCCTTATACTGTATGTTTTATATATCCAACACAGAGGTAACGATTGCCCTGACTGAAGACATGAGAGGCATGCATAAACAAAATGAATGATTTGGTAAAAGTGTTTTAAATGTCCCTACTTCCTCACAGAAATGTGAGCAATATAATTTTCAAATAGCCATCTTGCAGCTGTAGTTAACGAAACAGAAGGCAAACAAGAGACTGACCATAGCAATATTTATACCAAGGATCCCCGTGCAACTAAAGCAAGTGAAAAAAATGTCAGATATTAATAATCATCACAATTGACGACTCCAAGAAAATTAATATACCTTCGTCTCCACCATAACAATCATAACGTTTATGTTGTCAATCAGGAAATTACATGATGAAAATACTTGACAATTCAAACCCGACCCAATTCTGTTTATGCAATAGCCGATTATATAGATAATATTGTTGTCGGGGAACACATATCTCTATTGTTAGTGGCGGTTCTCATCTGTTATAAGAATTTCTAGCACACAAAAGAATTCCTGAATCCATTTGGGAAGCTTTCCAATTTTGTCAGTTTGCTGCCGAGAAGTTTACAATTCATTCTTCAAGAACTACCATCTGCAATGAACTCTGTTTTAAGCCTGCTTGTCAGTTGGCATTTCTTATGTACAAGCATCTGCTTCTCTCTCAGAGACTAAAAGCCGTACCCGGGGAAAGGTATACACCCTGAAAGCCACTCTCTTCCGGGGGGCAAAGCTAGCAGGCTATCTTCCGTAGAATAATCGATCGACAGCTTAAGCCAGTTAATTATGTAATTCTGTGAAAAATCATTTATACACGTCTCAAGAGGCACTTGGATCCTCATCGCCTAATATCCCACGCTTCTCCAAACACAGAATTCATGAAAAAGATTTTTTAGGAAAAAATATTTCTTTTTGATTCGGTAAAGGCATGTGATACCGCTTAACGATTTCATATACTGGCTCTTATTTCGAGTATGAACAAGAGAGGAAATGTGTGTGTATTTTTCTAGTATACTCAGACTGATATTTTTACGTCTATTTTGGAAGCATCTATCACACAATTGCTTCATGTTCGATAGAGTAGAGAAAAATGTCTCGTAAGAACCACTTTGTATATCTTTTGCAGGAAAAGTGTACATAACATTAGAATTATCAAAATATTTCATGTTCACACTCTGTTGTAGCAAATGGCCTACAGAGTGTGCATATATTACATACTCTCCTCCAGATTAGAGAAAGGCTATCTCGACTATCTTGCGGTACATGCTATCAGGATTTAAGTATTAGAACCTTCAACTATAGAGCCGAATACGTAGCCACGGCACCAACCCATCGCCTACCCAGCCATTTCTCCTACCATATCATTCTTTTTAATATAAATATCAACAAACTACATGCTGACATGAGACCAACTTTAGACCAAAATTAGTATTTTTTTCTTATTTTCTATCGTTTCTCTCCGAAAAGTCTCAATCTCACAAGGGGTATCCTTCGCTCAACGGCACCTTGAGACCCAGCAGACAGACAGGACTTGATAAAGGAGGATAAGGCCCCTCCTTACGGGGAGACTGAAGACTTGCAGTTACTGCCCAACGTCTGACTGGGTGTCTAGCCTTATTGACATTTTATGTGAAAGGAGGAATTTTTCATTTTTTTTCTATTGAGAACGTAGTCAAATAATTGCTATATGAAGTAAATCATTTTATGTATCATTAATCTTACTCGTCTTTGATTAATATGATTATGCTGTTAAATGTTAAATATATTAGGAAGACTTTAACTTGCTAGAAAAT
>BOPN01006563.1:5000-20000 GCA_017312705.2 Penaeus japonicus
AGCCAATACATCTGATTCTACAGTAGAAGTATTAATTCACATGTGTTTCTTACATGACAATCTGACATTCTAAATCTGTCCAAAGTCTTTTCCAAATATTTAGTTTGATTCACTTCAATGTAATCTTTGCCTGTAGAATTTTCTTTTACTGTTAGGTCCAGGTTTCACTTGATAAATCCATCTTCCACCCACTGCTGTGCGATTCTTGGGTAGTGTTGTGAGTTCATAGGTGTTGTCCTGTAGTGAAGCAATCTCCTCATTCATGGCTTTCTTCCATTGATGTCCCTCTGGAGATGCTATTGCTTCTTGGTAGGTGACTGGTATTGGTTCATGTGACATTCGATAGCAGTGATGTATAAAGCTAGTATGTGTCACGCTGGAGATACTGTCGTCTTGATCATCTGTAACATAGTCATCTAACCTTGAGGGTTTCTTTCTTTCTCTGGATGGGTATCTTCTTTCTGTATCTTCATCCACTGGTATTCCTTCTTGGTCTTTAGCTGGACACTTCCTGTCCCCATCAGCGTCAGCTGGCGTCTCATCTTGGGCCGCTTGAAGTGGTTTTTGCTGGAGCCTCGTCTCCACCAAAATGTGGTCGTCACTCAAACTTTGCTCGGCACTTGAGGATTCTGTCTTACAAGATGAGTTATCCACAAATTTGACTATTCTTACCTTTCTTATAGTCTGAGTATCAGGAAAGTATATCAAGTAGGCTGGACTTTGATCATCATAGCCCACAAATACTCCCTCCTTACTCCTTGGATCTAGTTTCTTACTCTCTTGTTCATATGCAAAACATCTTGTTCCAAAGATATTCATTTTGCTTATGTTTGGCCGTCTTCCAGTAAGCATCGGGGTCTTTGAGTCCTGGAGTTATAGCACCTATTCCTGATGTAACAGGCAGTCTTCACAGCATAACTCCACATATCCTTAGGTAATTTTGACTCAATCAGTAAACAGCGGGCCATGTCAAATATTGACCTGTGTGATCTCTCAACTGTGCCATTCTGATGTGGTGAATAGGGTGCAGAGAACTCTTGTCTAATCTTGTTCTCTGTTAAGAGTGTTCTGAACTCCTTGTTCGTAAACTCTGTTCCGTGGTCACATCTTAGGCGTTTAATTTTCCCATATGGTGCTGTTTCTGCAAGGTATCTCTTCATAGCTGTCACAGTATCACTCTTACTTTTAATTAGGTAAATTCTAAGAGCTCCGGAGTAGTCATCAATAAAGGAGATGCTGTACCTGTAACCTCCTCGTGCTGGTGGGTTTACAGGACCAACTACATCACAGTGGACTAAATCTAAAGGCTGTTGGGCCTTTTTGTCAGGTTCTTTACTCCTATACTGTGTCATCTTACCTAGTGTGCATGTGGTGCAGTTGAACTTATCTTTCCTAATTATATGCATTGCGTCAACAGTTGCTTCAAGTTTTTGCACATCAGCCACATTGTCATGCCCTAGGATTTTATGCCTCTCCTCTAGGGTGTGCTTGGCTTCCCTTTACATGGACTTTGTTAAACTTATCCATCTGAGAACCAGTGTGTGGCTTACCTCTACGTAGATAGAACAACTTGTTTTTCTCCACAATGTCGAATATCGTGCCATCCTTGGTAGTTAGAGTACTGCCTTCAGGTGAGAAAGTAACAGTATGTCCACTCTTGATAGCTTTCCAAACTGACATGATACCTTGTTTGAATCCTGGTATGTATAATGCATCTTTTAGTAGAATACTTCGTGAGTTTCCATTTTGATCCTGTATGAAGTCTTTCACATCTCCGACTCCTTTCACTGTTCCTTGTTGTCTTTGGCCGTCTGCCAGCTCTATGTAATGGTTTTGTGGATCAAAGGATTCTTGAAATCTCACAAACTTTGGTTCAGTTTTCTCAATATGTGAAGTGCAGCCACTGTCAATCATTAAGAAGCCTTCTTCTTCTAAGTTAGCTACATTCTGTTTTCTACAATCATACAGCTCATTGTTGGTCTCCCCAACAGTATTAAACCTTGATGAGTGTGTTACATGAAAAGAAAACTCTTGATTTTGTTCTTCACTTGTGTCATTTGCTGAGTTTACTGAACTACTACTACTCTTAGGATTTTTCACTCTACATTCACTGTTACTGTGAGTTCTAGATTTATGAAAATTACACCACTTTCTAGTATTTTGAGGATTGTTCACTCTCTGGAACTTACCTCCTTTGCTGCATTTTGATGCAAAATGGCCTGGTTCACCACACTTGAAACATTTCTTCTGTTTCACTGTAATGTTGTTGTTGTTGACATTCATGATACTCTCTGTGGTAGAAGTATCCTTCAGACGATCCTCTTGACTTAACAATGCTATCTTTAATTCACTGTACTGGTATGGAGGATTACGCTGGCTAGCTACATCAACAAAATTTTTGTACTTCTTTGGAAGTCCATCCAGTGTTCGTACTACTATAAGACCATCAGAAATGTGTTCATCTATTTCCCTGAGAGCAGCTACTGTCTCATCTATAGACGTAAGATATGCTGTAACACTGTCATCATCCATCCTTTTGTTTATGAATGATCTCCATAGAGCAAACAATCTGTGTTGTGTTTCTCTTAGGTAGTGTTTTCGTAGCAATGTCAATGCTTTCACTCCATCTCCCCTCGCTTCACGCTTTATCATGCCAAGTGACGTTCTGTCAAGACAACCTGTTAAGTGTGCATAGATTGTTTCCTTGGCCTCTTCCAAATCATAATCATTTGGGCGTTTGCTTGCATACTTATCAAAAGCAAGATGAAGTTTCAGAACTCGGAGAGCCCCTGTGAATTTTTCTTCCCACAAATCATAATTATCTGCATTACCATCAAATTCCTTAATTCTGGGCCCATAACCTGTTGAGGTGGTGGAAGATGTCATCTTCTATGCGTGAAATAAGGAAGTTTGGCTTGTCAATGTACAGATAATTGATGTGGGGATCAGAGAAACACAGCTACTGCGTATAAGCGTGTATTCGGGGAGAAGTCCGTGGAGAGAAGAGGGTTGTTTACATTACACTTTGTAAATATTGCCGTAGGGTGGCGCATATAAAAGAAAACATTCATTTCGGGGGTAACTAAACTAAACATGAGGTATTCTTCTGAGGTATAAACAGTAGATATAAAATTATAAGCATCCTTATTCTATCATAATCTTTAATTATTCTAACACTCCTGTTTAGTTCTTTTCTTTTCTTTTCTCTTCTTTTCTTTTCTTTTTTTTTTTTTCTTCTTTTCTTTTCTTTTCTTTTCTTTTCTTTTCTTTTCTTTTCTTTAAGGATGAAGCCCGGCTATGGGCACAGTGGGAGAGACAAAGCAGATACCATGCGTTGGAAGTCTAAAACCAGGGGTGTGTGGTCAAGGATAAAGATAGATATGAGAAGGCTATGTATTAAAATGGCGTGGAAGGCAAGACTTTGACCGTAGAAGAAAGTTAAAGGGGAAGATCATTAAAAAAAGGAAATTAGTGCATGCTGCAGAATAAATCTTATATCTTATTTATAAGATATATCTTATGGGTATATAGGCCAAGCAGAACTGAATGGAAAAATCTATGCTTTTAGTTCAGACCATCTTTGCATAGTTTGGAGTAAGTTTAATCAAACTGATCGTTTCTTTGCTGCAACCTACAAGCAATGATCCCCATACTGTTACCAGAGGTTAAAAGGCCTCATAAAAAACATAAAATATTAAAATTCCACATTAAATCCTTTATAAAATAAATTAATTGGTTAATATAGAAGGTACACTCCCATGCAAAAAATATTAGACCGATCTTTTTTTCTAGGCCTGCCAGCTATGCTCAACTAACTGGATGTCAATACTCTAACAAGGCTGGACCGGACCGCGCTACCCTCATGGCCAAGCCAGAGATGTACTCAAGGAATTTCACTCTCAGGACGAGTAATCCGGATATAGTTACGGGTAAAACTGAATTCTCTTATACTCCTACATAAGTCTTTAACAAAGGAACGATTTTAAAGATTGTAAATCCCCTCTGAAGCCACAAGAATTGATATAGAAAGCTTGGAGGTTCTGCCACCCACGTGTCATCCATTAGAGGACGCATCAAAGGAACGTATTTGGCAGCCATGATATGTCGACTCTCCTCTCACGGGGCGAATCTCTTAATCGAAGACAATTAGGAAGACTTTGATTGTCTTCTGGTTCCAAGAGGACCTGCCCATTTTGAACAAGGCTGCAATACACTTTACATGTTTAGAATGTGCAGAAGTGAGCTGTGTTTATCGTAAGACTGTTCAAGATTCAGCAGAAATGTATTCATTGTTGCATCGTACAGTATTGATTTTTAATTTTATAAACTGGTGATTCAAGCAAATGCATGAGAACAGATACGTTATTTTTATGTATTGCATATCCTATAATACTTATTCTACACCACAACTTCCTTTTAAGAGACCTTATGAGATGACACAATCTTCAACATTTTGATTTTTAAGGATAGATTTTATGTTACGCTATCCTTTTTTATTTTTTTCTTCTTCTACCAAAATAGGATTTTAGGATAGATTAAACATTACATTCTTAGCCATCTATACAATACTAACTTTTTTACTTTATCATAAAATGTTGTGGGTTATTATTATTTTTTTAGCTTCACGAATACTTCATATAACCTCAATTCATGTGACCATCCTTGGTGTCTTTATTTTCTCAATCTTGATTTTTCCATCCTTCAATTTTTTTTTTTTTAATTCAGGACCTACATTAATGGGGGGAATATAATTCATGTAGAATAAATCGATATACAGTGATTATGTAGATATTCTTTGAGACTTGGATCAATAAAATACATTTTATCAATATCAACGTGTTCTTTGGCCAAGTTTCGAAGTAATTAGACCATGAGAAAGACAAAAATGTTAATTTGGAGTGTGCACTTACAATGTTGATTACATTGCCATGAGTTTATAATGAAAATCAAGAGGAATAAATATTTTAAAGTTATGCACCACTGATCACCAATTTCTAAATCATTTTATGCACTTAGGAATTAGGGAGTTCTGACAAGTGATTGTATCTAAAGCATCTGTTTGTATAATTGTATCTGCCATGAGATTAGCAATCTCTGACTTTCCACTAATTATCACTTAATGTAAGCTTTCTCTTAAATCTTCAATTATAAGTTGTTCCTTTATTTTTATATTCTTTCAAATGTTTTTCAAGCTTATCTTTACTTTCATATCACAGTGTCTAGTAAAACCAACTAATCAATTATCAGCTAAATATTATGACCAGTACTCTCGTGGGCTTTTTAAAACATGCATATGTATGTACAAACATATAATATTAATGGACTTATTGTTTCTATATATTTTTTTAATCATTTTTATTTTATTTTACCGTTTTATTTAATTTCACTCTATTGTTTTCTTACTCATCCATTGTTCATGATCAATATTTCAAGGAAAATATAAAATGCAGATCTGTCCAAACACCAAGGTGGAAAAAGACACACCATCGACATGACCACTTTATTATAAAAAGGTTGCAATATCACATTTTTTGTTATATGGAAACACAAAAGATGAAAAGAAAGAGTCCAGCATAACTGTATATTCTAACAATGCAAGATGAAAATCCCTTGAAAAACAGACAATAGCATATTCATCGGTATACAAGGGGGGTTTTCTTCAACTATTGCCGAAAATATTTCTATAATCCTGTTGACACGTACAGCACAGCCACTTTCCATAGCTGTACTAAATAACAAGAGGTAAATGCAAAATATATAATATATATTCTTTTCCTCAACACAACCTGAGGTCGGCAAGTACCTTCTGACAAGAGCTAAAAGCAGAGTATATTGTCTTGACACTAAAAGGTTGATGTGTTATACAGTTGATAGAAGTAGTAGAGCTCCTAAAATGTAAAACAGTTTATATTAAAGTCTCATTCTTTCCCTATCTACCTCTGCCATATTAAAACATCATATCTTGTGCTAACAACAGATACCCATACAGGGTGTGGGAGTGCATTCGTTTCACCTGATGAATCGTTTGCTACAAAATCAACACCGAAACCCCCAATCATACCGAACATTCATGCCAAACATTGCGACCACTTATTGAAGTGCTTAGTCTTTATTAAGCAACACATGAGTCTGCCTTCAGGTACTTTGTTTACATGGGGAGGGCATGAATTCACTTTACACCCGTTGTTAAATAACAGCACAAGATGTTAAAACTTATTTCAACAATACAAAAATCCTTGTGTCAAATGTATAAAAGCATTCCTATTTCTAAATTTTCAAAACAGATCATTCCAAACAAGTTGTGAAGTATTACAAAATGTTTAAAGTTTGCTTCATTATAAAACTACTTTATTTCATTTAAATCAAGAGCAATTACAACTCTAATTAAAAACAAAAAAATCAAAAACGTGATCCTAAGCCAGTGCAAAGTTACAACTAGGATGGTCTTACTAAAACTGCATTGAACTTAAGTGCATTACCATCAACAGGTTTTAGAGTGACTGTGACTAAGCTAAACAAAGTAATCTTTTGCTCTGTGGTCTTCCCATGCTCGTCTGCTCCCCAGTACAATGTTAACGAACTTTTCCCTTTGGATTTGACGTGTTTTATGTTCAGGAGAGGTAGCTTATCCGTGTAAACCCTCTTTACCATCCCAACGTTCAACACCAGCACGTCAAAGCTATGATCTAAAATAGCCATGACCATTCCTTCCTCCACCATCTCTCCAGCCCGTCTGATGAAGAGGGCCATGTACAATTCACTACTTATTTCCTGTAAAGTCTTAGCAGTCTGTTTCTTGTCATTGCAATGCTCAGCTTTCTTGTGTACGGCTTTCTTGGTTGATTCTGGTTTTCTGTACCTGACTGGATCAATTATAGCTGCCAGTAGACGATGGACAATCAAATCCGCATACCGACGGATTGGGGATGTAAAGTGAGTGTAGAGGGGCACGTTCAGAGCGTAATGATGGAACATCTTTTCATCACCTACAACTCCTGTGCAGAAATATCTTGCAAACTGCATTGGTTTACTGCACATGGATGTTATAACTTGAAGGCGTGCAGCACTATACTTGTCCTTTCCGACGTACTTGTTAATGGAGTCGAACAGAGATCCCGAAGTAGCTGGGTCCAAGATAATACCCATCGTTGCAAGGGAGTCGACCACATTCTTCATGGGATTTGAAATCGGAGGTGGGTGACGTCTCAACAATGCTACATCCGGAAAGACTTCGTAGGTCTTATGAGCAACGGTGATATTGGCGAGCAACATGAACTCCTCTATGAGTCTATTGCTCTCTTTTAATTCCTGTGTATGAAAGCCATTGGGCATTTTTGTTTCCCAATCAAGATTAAAAGAGACCTTTACTTGATCCAAACGTAGAGCACCGTTCTTGAACCTCCTTTCTCTCAACTTTACAGCTATGGACTGCAAGTTGTTGATAATTTTACTGATCTCACTGGGTGAATAGCCGCAGAATACCTCGGGAATTTCATCCTTCGTCCACTGTCGGTGTGGCTCTTCGATCATACTTTGCGCGTGCTCATAGGCCAACTTGACACACGAATGAATCACCGTGCGGCCAAACCATTCCCCTAGAACCTTGCCATCTGGTGTAAGTTCCCATATCACTGAAACTGCCAGGCGGTCTTCACCTGGGTTCAGTGAGCAGAGGTTTTGACACAAGACCTCCGGCAACATAGGGATCACCTGTAAAACAAAGACGGAAATTAATAACATGGTTTGATGTTATTATTATAATTTTTTAAAAACTCACTGAAATATAAATTCATGCAAAATATTAAATAGAATATTTTGCTACAAACATTTAAACATTATCTTTTTTAAATAATCTTTTTCTTTTCTGATCAATTTGAATCTATTTCCATATTAGTAAAATAGTGAGCATTCCGAAGCTTTCATACAGAATTTTTTTTTTTTTTACAACTGTTGCATTCAATTCAATCACTCTGGAAGCTACCTTTTGACATGAACTTCAATAAAAAAAAGGAAGTATCTATTCTCTCTATCTCTCAAATCCATTCCCCATATTTCTGGGGGAAAAAGAAAGAAAGAAAGAAAGAAAGAAAGAAAGAAAGAGAGGGTATCACACTTAACCTACTCATGACGGGGGCATTCCAGCCTTGCATGTTACAATGCCGGGGTTCTCGAACGCATAGGCCTAAATCAGTTAAATAAATGACGCCATATGACGTCACCCAGCGAACGGGCCTTAAATGCGCGGTACCCGTGGTGTACCACCCGTCCAGAGAGGGTTAATACACATTAACTGATCTCGCTTACTTTCTCAGTGAGGTAGATACTAGTGGCTCTTTGCGATGCCAATATATCCAACGATGATTGCTCTGGGATGAAGTAGCTAACGTCTGCAATGTGGACTCCCACTCGGAAGTTCCCATTCTTTAGAGGAACACAGGATACAGCATCATCAAGATCCCTTGCGGTTGAAGGGTCGATGGTGAAGATGCATTCATTTCGTAGGTCTGTCCGAGCAGCTATCTCCTGTTGAGAGGAATGACATTAGAAGTGTTTTTAAACTTGTCTGAAAGAAGAGTGTGGAAAGAAAGAAAAAAAGGAAAGGGAAAGGGAAAGAGAAATCAAGAGAAAATGTAAAGAAAAGAAGGAAAAAGGCACAAGGGGTGAAAAGAAGAAGCAAGAGAAGAAATATGCTTAAAGGAAAATAAAAGCCTATAATAAAAAGAAAAAAATATATAAAGAGATTATAGAAACAAGAAAGAAAGAAAACCTCCTTTCTCTTCTTCCCAAATAATCAAATAGATTTCAGCAATAATCCAGAAGCCCAAATACCACATGTTCTGACTGACCTCAGCAGGAATGGACCATGGCAATTGTGGCAAGTGTTTCGTAACCTCTTCAGGAAATTCACTGTGATCAATGCCATGTTCCTGCAGGATAGCTTCTGTCTCGGCTGCAATATCTCCAACTGCTCCCACATCTCGCACAAGTTCTCTGAAATTGGTTCAATTGCAAAACCTTAGCTAGACTGTGGAATAATAAAAGTGACCTCCCAAGAACAACAAAAATATTAAGTGATGAATATCATCTCATATCATATTAAAAAAAAATCTTCTATTCTTACAAAAAAATAATCTTACCATGATAATTATGAACAAAATCAAACAAAACACACATATCAGACAGGAACATGACTCACCCTAGAGCAAATTTTGGTTCTTTCCACTGAGTTATCCTTGCCAAGAATATTCTGGCAAGATAGTCCTGGTTTCTTGCCATGAAGTCTGGAGGACACTGGAACATTGGTATTTTCATACGTGGGACACGGTTGTCAGTTGGTGAGAAAAGAGCATAGTTTGGGTTCTTGTCTGCAAACAACTTCAAGATACCCGTTGCGGTTCGAGTGTGTTTCATCTCTAAAATATGGACAACATGTGCAGTTCGTTGGACAAATGACTCCCAGTTGGGCAAGCGTTGAATCTGGCATATGTTTGGCTCCGTTCTATCAACTCTCTCTGACATTCTACGTCTATTTCCTGCCACCTTCATTTCTGCAACTTCTTTGGCATTCGCTTGGTGAGGTTCTCTTTGTTGCTCATTTGGCCTCCCTCTGAAGTATCTATTCTGCATTGTGTTGTTTTGGTGTTTGTTGGGCCACTTCTGTTCAATCTCTTGCGGTCTACCTTCGTCTCTTCTCCTTCCAAAGTTCTTGTCCCCTTGTACAGGGACAGGGACAGGGACAGTCTTGACAGCTGATGTGGCTTTCTTGTTTTTATCTGTTGAAGCCTGGTTCTGGTCGTTACTTTCATCTGTTACTCTGACATCCTCCAATCCGAGGGTCCTGATATTTTCTTCAACTTCCCGCTGCAATTGATCCAGTGGCTCTTTTTTCTTTTTCCTTTTCCTGTTTTTCTTCTTAGTTTGCTTTCCACAAGCACCCTGAGTGGTTTCTCTGTTTTCTTTTGCATCATCCTTTTCAGTAGTAGTTATACATTTTTCCTCCCTTTTTACAATATTTACATCATTGGCACTCGACACTTTCTTCCCTATAACCATTTCTGACTTGCAATCCAGATCCTTACTGTCCTCTACATTCTCCTCTTTCACAAACCCTTCAGGAAAGCCAAGGGCAATCTCTTGCTTGATGTCTGCTGATGTTTCAAAGCACTTCTTTACCAATACACCAGCATCCCTTGCTTCGTTTGCATCCCCTGATTTCTTGGGATGTTCTTGTGATTCTTCTTTTTGCTTCTGATAATATTCCTTCTTGTAAGCTTCCCACTGTGCCTGCATGAAGCTCTGATCCTCCCGCATCTGGCTGTAGTCCAGGATCTCGCTGCATCCACTCTCGTCGTCCGTGAAGTCGCACTCACTCAGCTGGTCGGGAGGAACTACGACACCCTTCACTCCTTCCTTGAAGCTATCAGATTCATCTTCCTGAGGAACCTGCTTGCCCTCCTCGGGCGTTGGACACGACAGGAGGACGAGCTCATCGGCAACCTTGATAGGTTCGGTCTGCAACAGCAAAACCACTTCCTGGTTGTCTTCCTTACAACTCTCTTCGTCTGGTTTCTCTGGCGTTCCATCTGGGGAGGCGGCACAAACTGCACTTGGATTACTGGTGCCTTGCGTCTTGTTTGACTTTCCTTTCCTCCTCTTCTTTTTCTTCTTGTTACAAGCTCTATTTTCTTGATCTTCCCCATCATCGTCATCCTCCTCTTCTACAACCACATCACTGTCACACTGAATAATACTTCCTACACTTTCTACAACATATACACTATCGGAATCATTTCTATTTTTCTTTTTCTTCTTAGTATTTTCTTGTTTATTAGTGTTGTTAGATATGGGGTTATAGGAGGAAGCAGCGTCAGCAACTGAAGCAGTTATATTGGACTCCAGCGGACTATATACAATAATTTTTTCGTCAATATGGTTGTCTAAATATTGGTCTAATTGATCGTAAAGCACCTGAAAAGAAAAACAATAACAATAAGTCATGACAATAATGATGCATCATATAATCATTTTTCTGCAATGCAAATCAACGTTCTACATTTCACACCTTCGCAGATAACGGCACTCACCTTCCACTGGTCAATGGGCTTAATTTCCACCACGACCACATCTCCGTGCAGAGCAGCGTTCCGGTCACGTACCCCGCCAATATAGATGTCCATCCCCCCGTCCTGTGCAAGGTGGAAAATATAGACTCTGTTCCTTCCTAAAACTTAGAAAAATGCTACCCTACCCCAAAATCTAGGCCTACATTTCTATTTGGTTCTATCTCTACATCTATAAACTACTAAATAACAACAATATCCATATATATATATATATATATATATATATATTTTGTTCAAGTAATTCAGGAATATTAGATTCAATTCAGAATTTGAAGTTTAGCCCTATTTCTAAACTAAAGTAATAACAAAAATAATAATGATAATGGTGATGCTGATGATGACAATAATTATCATCATCATCGTAAAAAAGGCACAGGTAAAATATACCCATGAACTGTCTATTTCATAAGGACTAGGCCTAAAAGTCACTAAAAAGAATACTTTTCTGTATATGATAATTAGTCAGTGAAATAAAATTAGGCAAGTATATAAGTATAAAAGAAAACAAAACAAAAGAAGAAAAAAAAAGTGTAGCATTACTGATGTTCCCACTATTCATAAGTTCAATTTATGGATCTTTGCTCTCACATAACACATATGTTTCTAGTGTTTTTTTTTTTTCTAATTGAAAAAAAAAAAAAAAAAAAAAAAAAAAAAAAAAAAAAAAAAAAAAAAAAAAAAAAAAATTCACTTTAGTGGAATAGGCACAAAAGTTAATGAGCACACAGCATTAGTTTTGAAAGTCTTTATGAAAGACATATGACTTTAACGGACCAGCAAGAGGACAACATCCTCGTGATCTTAGCTGCTGATCTGGGAAATATTCAAAATCTGTATTCCATGAATTTCCCCAAAGGAGTGGATGAAATATGTGTCATATTAAGTTTTGGGACTTAATCTGATAAGACTTATTAGGCTCTTTTGGAAATGTAAAAACAAACACACACAAACAAAAAGAAAAGATTAATAGTAACTGCTTCTTTAGTTTTAGTCATTTAGTTGTTCAGATAGGTTTCATGGGAAAGCTCTACTTCTGAATAGTGGGCAAACCAGTGAGTGCTTGAGTATGTGTGAGTGTGCTAGAGTATTGGACTGAATAAACATGAGTATGTATGCTCAAGTGTTGAAGTATGTGCTTGTGTGATCACATGTGAGTGAATTTTACAAAATAAAACTTATACTCACATGCCTATATACTCAAAATCATAACCAACTTTAAGAAATTACATGTTTCTATATGAATATGCACATAAAGAAGTAATAAACATAATCTGACCATTTTTTATGTTATATTTGAATCACAGCAGCATTTCTCTTCTTACATTTATTCTTTTTATTGCTAAAATTATTCTTGAAAATAGCTAACAGTGACTGTAAATTATATCTTATAAAATGTTGTCTGTAACTGTAATATCACTCATAACCTACCACATAGTTTTGAAAGTGCATTTCTAGAATAACTCTTCTCATGTCTTTATGTAGTAGTAGTAGTAATAATAATAATAATAATAATAATAATAATAATAATAATAATAATAATGATAATAATAATAATAATAATAATATAAAAGACTCAAGTGACCACCAACATCCTCCATTCAAGCAGATTACAAATCATTGTCCGACAGCAATTTTGTTTACATGAAAGGAAGATCTTGGCTCTCACTATACCACCAGTGAGAGAGACAATGAAAATTAAGTCATTCTCTATATAATCTTAAAAAACTGAAATAATCAGAAAAAATGGAAGAAAAAAAAAAAAAAAAAAAAAAAACATTAGGGACTTAAAGTCTACAAGGCTGAGGAGGAAAGAGAGAACTGGATAAAAACGGCCAAACAAGAATGAAACGGTTGATACCGAGAATTACCGGTGCGCTGATAAATCAATTGAATAGCTGGCACAATACTGTGCCGCCCGGCAACTGGGCTTTTGAATGCGCGGTACACATGCTGTACCACCCGTCCTGTGTGGGTTAATTAAAAATATGCTGTTAAATGTTGCTCTAACTAAAAATGATAATATAATTAATCTTTTGATGTATTCATGTATGTTACTTCAGATTACCTATTCGTCATTGTCAAAATCTTATGTAATTATATAAAATCAAATGTTACAGGCAGGTATCTACCAAAATCTCATGTAATTGTATTAAATCAAATGTTACAGGTAGGTATCTACCAAAATCTCATGTAATCGTATAAAATCAAATGTTATGACAATCTAAAATTCAGATACCGTGGCTCTTACTCTCCGCAAAACCTCACCTCAATAACTTCTCCTTTCTTGAGTTTCTCCTGAACTTGGAAAAGACTCATGTAGGAGTTAAACACTGGCAAGGGTTTCTTAGCCGACATATGCCTTGGTGTGCCCACGCTGCTTGGAGTGCCTGCACCGGAGTTCCTGGGAGGGGTGTATCGTGGGGGGGTCGTCCGCCTTGGAGTGACTTGCTCACCGTTCGCCATCCTGAAGAGGAAGAAGGAAAAAAAAATGTATGAATACGTAAGAATGAATCAAATCACCACCAGTTACTAACAATAGAACCTTTTACACATCCTCAAAAAGTAAGAACATACAGCAGAGTTTGGTATCTGAACAAGGAAATTATCTTTTGAAATTTACTTCTGCGAAACTAATGTAATTAAACAAATTCATAGTTTCTAACACCATGTAAACGGGGCAAGCAAGGCCCAGTTCTCAATGGTGTTTGTAGAATACCGAGATACAATTCTGATAGTTTGACCATGGGCATATATTTCAAAGAAATTTTGAAGTGCTTCTTTTATCAGTGCTTTTAAATACACATAGAGGTGAATTTTGTTATGTTTCAACTAGTGATCAGGAGCAATAAGTCATAACAAAGAAAAAACAGCGCAGTCCGGCAAGTTTGGTGTTTAAATACCCACAGTGTCCTATTACTAAATAATTGCATAAACTGTTTATAAGTACACGTAGGTTGTCTCGACGAATCATCATCAAACTCTTAGAAACGTGTTTTACATTTCATATATTGTTATTTCAATTCATGTGTTGTAAATTATCACACCCAAATATATGTACAAACGTGGAAATACACATGTAGGCACGCGCACACGCACACACACACTTAAAAAATTAGAAACACTGGTTATATCCTATTCATTGTTCATCCACAGCAATCTACTGCCAAATCTGACAGTTCTATTGTCACATGAATCCCAACTCTTTTCTATAGTCACGACTGCTAGGGCGCTATTACGTGTTTCTGAATTCCCACATGACTACTATGGTGAAAAATATACTATCAACCAAATTATCACAGATGTTACAGATTATGACCTTACTGAGGTTCTCGTATACAATTTTACGCATTAAATTAACTAAACGGCTAGGATGACCAAAGTATTTTGGTGATGTTAGACCTTGCAGAGTTCCTGCCTAGCAATTTATCATCTAATAAGCAACAAGTTCAAGCTCTATCTTGCTAGAATGCATGAGAGACGTGACAGCGGCACTTTTGGGTCGCAAATCAATCAAATCTAGGATTAATTTCCTTGGAAAAAATAATAATAATTAGAAATTCCACAGGTTGAACTTTCAGGGAAGAGGAAAAAAAGAAAAGAAAAAAAAGGCAGGAAGGAAAGAACAAATGAAGTAACCAAGGCAGGAAGGAAGGAAGGAAGGAAGGAAAGAAACACAAGCACTAAAAAGGAAGTGGTAGAGGAAAAAAAGGAAAGAATTATGGATAGTGAGAGGGAGGAGAGGGAGAAAGAAGAAAAAGACTAATAGAAGAAAAAAGAAATACAAATAAATGGAAGAGAGAAATAAAGAGGAAAGGAATTATAGTCTAATAATAAAAAAGGAAGATAAATCCAGAGAGATAAGAAGAGATGACAAAAG
>BOPN01006563.1:40000-45000 GCA_017312705.2 Penaeus japonicus
CCTCCTCTCTCCTAGCTATCACGCTAACCCCATAGTTATCCCGTTGGGATCTTCAGATACTCCTCTAAAAATTATGAAATCTGTCAATCAACGAAGAAAGTAAATGCTCCGAAGCTAGCTTACTGAATACACCTGACCATACACTGAATACTCACGACCATACACTGAATATTCACGATCATACACTGAACCCGCCCGATTATACATTGAACCCGCCTGACCATACACTGAATCCCCCCGACCATACACTGAACCCACCCGCCCATACACCCAAACACACGACACCTAGCCACCAACTCCAAATTCCTTTCATTCTCGACTCGCCCTGTAAGCAACTCACACTCGACCCCCACCCCCACCCCCACCCCCACCCCCATCCCTCCCCCAACCCCCACATCCCCCACCCCAACCCCCCCAACCCCAATGCCTTACCTGAGTGGCTGCAAACTTGTCCATGCTTGTTGAGAAGCTCTTCGACTTGACGACGTGGGAGGCGCGGGCGTGCGTTTCCGGGGAGACCAGGGGATGGGCGGCCGAGTGGGCGGAGCTCCGATCAGCGGTCAGTTGTCGGGGGATGCGGATGGTGAGGCCGCTGCCCTCGTGAGTCCGCACTCTGGGGGGGGAGAGGGAGGGAAGGCCGTTAGGACACTTACTCGGAGGAGACGGAGACGAAAGGAGGGACGGAAGGACGGAGGGACGGAGGGAGGGAGGGAGGGAAGGAGGGAGAGAAGGAGGGAGAGAAGGAGGGAGGGAGGGGGGAGGGAGGGAGGGAGGGAGGGAGGGGCGGAGGGAGGGAGGGAGTGGCGGAGGGAGGGACGGAAGGACGGAGGGGCGGAGGGAGGGAGGGGGGGAGGGAGAAACGTAGGGATGGAGGAAGGGACGGAAGGATGGATAGATGGATGGATGGATGGAGGCAGGGACGAAGGGATGGAGGGATAGAGGGAGGGAGGAAGGGTGTGTGTGTAAATTCTACAATATTTTTTGGAAATACAGGTATAGCCATATATCAAATAAAATATATCTACAAAAATACTCAAACTTGCATATGAACACATACATATATACTCACATATAAGAACATTAAAAAAAAAAAAAAAAATTGCAATGGAGAAAAAATAACGAGTATTATTAAATAAAAATATCTGAGCAATAAACTTTATATATATGTGTATATATGTATATATATATATATACACACACACACACATATATATATATATATATATATATATATATATATATATATATATATATGTATATATATAAATATATGTATATATGTATAAATATATGTATGTATGTATAAATATGTATATATATTTATACATATTTGTGTGTATATATATATATATATATATATATATATATATATATATATATATGTGTGTGTGTGTGTGTGTGTGTGTGTGTGTGTGTGTGTGTGTGTGTGCATGCATATGCATATGAGAGAGAGGGCGTGAATATACCGTCCGTATATTTCCGCACGTGTCCCCTTTTAAAAAACTTTTCCTCTTATTAGAAATTCCTTTTTCAGTCCGCGTGATCCTTCTCTTTCACGGCCTGCCTGTTTCCCTCCGCATCTTTTCTTTCATTGTTCAAAAATATCTTTCTCAGAACGTCCACGAAACACATCAGCCCGTGGCATTAATACCCACGTTTATGCGGGGAATTTTCTTTTCAAAAATATGCATATATTTATACACTCATACTCACACTTACACTTACACTGACACAAGAACACTCACGCTTACACTTATACTCACACTCGCACTTACACTTACACTTACACTCACACTTACATTTACACTTACACTTACACTCACACTTACATTTACAGTTACACTTACACTCACACTTACATTTACAGTTACACTTACATTTACAGTTACACTTACACTCACAACTTACATTTACAGTTACACTTACACTTATACTCACACACAGATGCAAACGAAAGGTATGGCTTGTGTCTTAAATCACAAAATAATTAATTTCCCCCTCGCAACCACACCAGGGGAATGCAGTACAGCTACGGCAAATAAGTATGAAGCATAAATGGAAGAGGAGTTGGGAAAGAGACAAAGAGGAGCAGGTCAATAAAATGAATAAATAAATAGATAAAAAAAACAGCTGGAGAACGAAGGAAAAAACACACGAAAGCCAGAAAATAAACACGAAAGCCCCCCCAAAAAACACGAAAGCCAGAAAAACAAAACACGAAAGCCAGAAAAAACAACAACACGAAAAGCAGAAAAAAAGCCAGGAATGAAAACACGCAAGCCAGAACAGAATAAGAACTAAGATTAAAAGCCCGAAGTAAAAGCCACAGAAGGAATCAGGAAAGGAAAGACTTGTGACGCTATGTTGATAATCTTGCAGGTTGCGTCGTGGGCGGAGCGACGCGTCCACGGGAGGTCGAGGGGCGCCCTTTTGATGTACGCCGACACATCATATCGATCTCTACAAAGCTACAGTTTTCTCTCCTCCCCCTCACTCCATTTATCTCCCTCCTCCTCCACCTCCTCCCTCCGTCCCTTCTTCCCTCACTCCATTTCTGTCTCTTCCTCTCTCCCTCTATCTCCCTTTCCTTCCTCCTTGTACCCCTACGCCTATATCTCACCTCCCTTTCTCCTCTCTGCACTTCTCCCTCCTTCTATATCTCCCCTCCCTTCCTCCTCCATCCCTCCCTCCATCAATATATATCTCCCCTCCCTTCCTCCTCCCTGTTCCCCTCCGTCCATCCCTCCCTCCATCTATCTATATCTCCCCTCCCTTCCTCCTCCCTGTACTCCCTCCACTACCATCACCTTTTCCCCTGGGTACCTCATCCCCTCCACCCTCCCCTGCACCTCACCCCCTCCACCCTCCCCCGCTCGACGTGGAAGTACAGTTATTCCGCGACCCGCACGCATACCTGCAGAACTACACACGCAAGGAAGTGTAAATATAAGCACGGGATATTGCCACTGTATCTGAAGAAAAGACTGGAAGATAGTCTTTGCTCTGATGATGAAAGGGAGAAGGAGGAGATGGGGGAGGGGGGAGGGGTGAAGATAGATAGGAAGAGGGATGGGGCAGGAGTGAAGAAAGATAGGGAGAGGGAGGGGGTGAAGGAATGTAGGCAAAAGGAAGTCAGGGAAAGGGAGAAGAAAAAAAATAGAGAGAGAGGGGGAGGGAGAGAGAAAGAGAGAGGGGAGAGAGAGAGAGAGAGAGAGGGGGAGAGAGAGAGAGAGAGAGAGAGAGAGGGGAGAGAAAGAGAGAAAGGGAGAGAAAGTGGAAAAGAAAGAGAGAGAGAGAGAGAGAGAGAGAGAGAGAGAGAGAGAGAGAGAGGTAGCAACAACGCTCCCCCTCTCACACACGCTACATTTACGCGAACCCAAGTGCACGCACGGACCCTGCTTGCCTTGCTTTGCCTTCGCGTGCAGTCCAGAGAACGAACCAATAATCCAAGGAAGTCTTTCGCACAGTCACCGCGTAACACAGCTCACCCCTTTTCTCCTTAGTCCTTTTCCCTCGTCCTCCCCTCATCTTCCCTTCGTCTCTCCTTAGTCTGGACACTGTGACTCCCCTCCCCTCTCCCCCCTCCCCCCTCCTTCCTCCTTCCTTCTTCTCCCACTCCCCCTTCCCTTTAACCCCCACCCCCCCGCAAGATTAACCCTTTCCCCACGAGTCGATACTCTCCCTTCTCCCTTGCCGAGCCGAGCTAGCCAGTGGTGGGTGAGGGGGGGTGAGGGGGGTGAATAAAACATGGCACTCGCACCTCGGTCCCCTACATCGCCAGACTTCTCTCCTTCTCTTTCTCTTGTGTTTTTTTTCCTCTCTTTTTTCATTTTCTTGCGTTCTCTTTCCTCTTCTCTGTCACTGTTTCTGTTTCTCTCTCTCTCCAATCCATACGCTAACACATACAGAGTTAATCCGTCTCTGAATTTGTTGTGTACGTAGTCTCTTTTTCTCTCTCCTTTTCTCTTTCTCTCTCTCTCTCTTTCTACCTCTCTCTTTCTGTCTGTCTGTCTGTCTCTCTCTCTCTCTTTCTGTATCTCTCTCTCTCGCTCATTTGTGTGTGTGTGTGTGTGTGTGTGTGTGTGTGTGTGTGTGTGTGTGTGTGTGTGTGTGTGTGTGTGTGTGTGTGTGTGTGTGTGTGTGTGTGCGTAAGCGCGATGTCTGTATTTCCTTGGACTCGGAACTTCTGTTTCTGACTCGACGAAAATGAGGAGCAAATTGCGTCATTTTTCAACATGCAGACACCGCCCCCCCCCCCCGTTTTTCAATTTTGCGCGTTAATTACCAGTTGCTGTTTTCTGGTTATTATCATTATCCTTATTTATCCTAATTTTCCGATGTTATGATAAAGATCATCACCTTTATTATTCATATTCTATTTGAGTGTGTTTGTAATTTCCTAGTTTTTTGTTTCTTTAAAAATAACGGCAGATAGGAAGAACCATACGTAATCAAGGATGATTGATCTCTCCCTTATCTACTGATTCCTTTCAAGAATATTTTTCTGCATAATCTACCAACACGTCTGTCACAGCCTACGGTGTCTATATCATAACTCCCGTACATATTCTTATCTTTACTATGATTGCATCGCTAATATTCTTAATTCGATGGCAATAATGATTCAGTGTTTTTTTCCTCTTCGGTCTTTCTGTCGTGCAACATTTCAATACCCAAGTCAAAATCTAATACAAACTTTGCCTCGCCTCCCTTGTTTCATCTGCGCTGGATCCGGTCAGCCGAGCCCACAAACAACGAGATGAAAGTTCCGCTCAAGAAATCTCATATCGCGTCTAAATGTCCAAATCGCTACAGGAAAGGGCAAGGAAAGGAAAGAAAGAAAAGAAAAGGGTTATCCGCCGCTCAAGATATCTCATATCGCGTCTGAATGTCCAAATCGCTACTTGAAAGGGCAAGGAAAGGAAAGAAAGAAAAGAAAGAAAAGGCTTATCCGCTTGGATAGCCCCCTTCTTGTTCGTTTTTATCAGGAGGACGCGATA
>BOPN01006563.1:50000-67500 GCA_017312705.2 Penaeus japonicus
CCTCTCGACCTTCCAGCTGCATCATGGGAAGTATGACTTGCGTTTCACTTTGTACAGCTTAGGTCATGTCCTTTGAGCATGAATACCGTAATAAGGGAGGGAGAGAGAGAGAGAGAGAGAGAGAGAGAGAGAGAGAGAGAGAGAGAGAGAGAGAGAGAGAGAGAGAGAGAGAGAGAGAGAGAGAGAGAGAGATAAAGAGAGAGAGAAAGAGAGAGAGAGGAGAGGGATGTGAGGGAAAGGGAGAGGGAGAGGGATAGGGAGAGGGAGAGAAGGGAGAGGGAGATGAGGGAGAAGGATAGGAGGGAGAGAGGAAGGAGAGAAAGAGAAAGAAAGAGAGAGAGAGAGAGAGAGAGAGAGAGAGAGAGAGAGAGAGAGAGAGAGAGAGAGAGAGAGAGAGAGAGAGAGAGAGAGAGAGAGAGAAAGAAAGAATCTAAAAAAAAAAAAAAAATCTAATTAACAACAAAATCAAAGTTCAAAACTATAAAGAACACAATTGAAAAAAATAGCCAACACATATGAAGAAAGTTTTCTGCTGACAACTGCTGGACATTAAAAGACAGCTCAGTGACAGCCGCTCTGACCCCGAAAGGAGAATTACAAAAAGCTGTTTACTGATGAATAAGATGATCACGGAGGAAACGTTAAGGAAAAGACTTACAGATAGATGGGCGGAAGGGAAAGGCCACGTGAGGGAGAGGGAGAAGGAGAGAGAGAAGGAGAGAGAGAAAGAGAGAGAGAGGGAGGGAGAGGGAGGGAGAGGGATGGGAGGGAGGGAGGGAGAGGGATGGGAGGGAGGGAGGGATGGAGGGGGGATGGGAGAGGAATGAGAGGGAGGGAGGGAAGGAGGGAGGGAGGGAGGGAGGAAGGGAGAGGGAGAGGGAGAGGGAGAGGGAGAGGGAGAGGGAGAGGGAGAGAGGGAGAGAGAGAGAGAGAGAGAGAAGGATGGAGGGGAGATGGGAGAGAGAAGAATGGAGGGGGGATGGGAGAGGGAAGGATGAAGGGAGGGAGGGAGAGAGGGAGAGAGGGAGGGAGGAAGGCGGAAGGGAGGGAGGAAGGGGGGAAGGGAGGGAGGAAGGGGGGAAGGGAGAGGAAGAGAGAGAGCGCGCGCGAGAGAGAGAGCGAGAGAGAGAGAAAGAGATACATAGATAGATAGAGAGAGAGAGAGAGAGAATGAGCAAGGCAGACCGCGAAGAGTGAGCACTTCGCAACCCAGGGCGAAACTATTGACTGATGGTGTGTCGAGGCGGCCCTCTTGGCCTCTGCTGAAGGGACGGGCCTCGGAGGGCGGCAGCTGCATTGCCGTTTGGCGTGGCGCCTGATCCCGCCCTTCGCAGCCCGAGGGAAGGAGCGATGTCTGTGGTAAGACGGAGGGAATGCTTTCCCCTCAAACTAGTGCCCTGTCATGAAGGTCATGATGTTCAGATGATTGTGACCGTTTCAAAGAGGATCTTATCAGAGGGATATAAGGCTTTGCTAACTTGTCCTTTTTTTTTCTTTTCCTTTCTTTCTTGATGACAAGGATTACTGCTACATCTATTGCTACTAATGTTACTAAGCGCTACTGCCGCCTTTAGCATACGTAGTGAGGATTAAAATGCAACTAAGAACGATGACGTAATACTATCGTCATGCAGAAGAGAAAATAGCAATGTGAGTTTTTGATTACTTGTGATTCGCACGGCAAAATAAAACAGATTATTATCATTCATCGTTGATACCGATCCCATCACCATTCAATCAGCATCATCTCTGCGTCATCGCATCGACACTCGCGCCAGACAGACAGACAGACACAAACAGACCACAGACAGACAGACAGACCACAGAGACACGCGGAAGACAGACAGACAGACAGACACACAGACAAACCACAGAGACACGCGGAAGACAGACAGACAGATCACAGAGACACGCGGAAGACAGACAGACAGATCACAGAGACACGCGGAAGACAGACGGCCAGACAGACACACACACAGACAGACCACAGAGACACGCGGAAGACAAACAGACAGACAGACACACAGACAAACCACAGAGACACGCGGAAGACAGACAGACAGACCACAGAGACACGCGGAAGACAGACGGCCAGACAGACACACACACAGACAGACCACAGAGACACGCGAAAGACAGACAGACAGACACACAGACAGACCACAGAGACAGACAGAGACAGACAGACAGATCACAGAGACACGCGAAAGACAGACAGCCATACAGACAGACACACAGACAGACCACAGAGACAGACAGAGACACACAGACAGACCACAGAGACACGCGGAAGACAGACAGACAGACACACAGACAAATATACAGACCACAGAGACACGCGGAAGACAGACAAACAGACAGACAGACAAACAGACAGACACACACACAGACAGACAGACCACAGAGACACGCGGAAGACAGAAAAACAGACAGACAGACCACAGAAACACGCAGAAGACAGACAAACAGACAGACAGACACAAACACAGACAGACACACACACAGACAGACAGACCACAGAGACACGCGGAAGACAGACAGACACACACACAGACAGACAGACCACAGAGACACGCGGAAGACAGACAAACAGACAGACAGACCACAGAGACACGCGGAAGACAGACAAACAGACAGACAAACAGACAGACAGACACAGACAGACAGACCACAGAGACACGCGGAAGACAGACAAACAGACAGACAGACAAACAGACAGACCACAGAGACACGCGGAAGACAGACAAACAGACAGACAGACAGACAGACAGACCACAGAGACACGCGGAAGACAGACAAAATCCCACGTCCTCTTCCCTCAGGCAACGCGGCAACAATGCATATTGTTCCCCCAAAACCATGCGTTGCGAGGCGGTCCCGATAAGGAAAACGCAACTTGAATACCGTCGATATTCGTCTTTTATTCGGAATCTAGGACAAATCACTCGCGGAAACGAACGATCGAAAAAAAACATTTAAAAAAATCCAAAGTTAAATCCCCAGTGTAAGTAAATCTTGCCTTCGCAGACCCGTTAAAAAAATCCGTGGGTTTAGGAGACTCTCGGAGATTCAAAACGTGTCGTGACGTGTTTCTCTTGCAAGGCCGTTGATCAGCGAGCAACAGTGAGCCCCGGACTTGTGCTCGAGATCATGGTTATATAAATCTGATCTTGAATTTAACGAAAGAGAAAGGAAAATGGGGATCTGCTGTGAGCTTATGTTCTTTATTTCTTGGATAATAATGGTAGGCGTTCGAGGCAACATAATCCTGCAAGGTTGTGTTTCGTTGCCGTTGAATTTTCGTGCAAGGAATATCTACACAGCAAGAAGTTATCATAAATAGCATGCAGTTTAGGTAAAGGATGATAATCTTAGAAAAAAAAGGTAAATTTCGATTTAATCTATAAACGTACTGTATACAAACGAACAAATACACACGCACAAAAACAAACATGCAAATAAACACACACACACACACACAAACACACGCACACACGCACACACACACACACACACACACACACACACACACACACACACACACACACACAAACAGATGCACCTTTTTATGGAATGTTATGTCAAGCTGTTGCAAACCACGCTGCATCTGCAAGGCGCCGTGTCTAGACTTCCTGATGGCCAGACAGGGCTCTGTTCATCAACCTCGTAGGAACATCTGGTAGATTGCAAGGTCACTCTGCAACGGAAGGTCCTTGGGGCTTCCTAGTTAGTTGCCCAAAGCAGACCATATGCTATTGATCTTATTTTGAGATCGTAAACAACAAAGGCGCTACGTTTGTTATCAACCTTTTGTGTTAACTATAAACGCGTGTTTTTACGTTTAACATAAAAGCGCCATCCCCTGTGGAAATAAAGATAACGCAAAGTCAGGATTTTGTCTGAAATGTGAAAGTATAATTCTAGAACGATATTAAGCCATCATGGAATTATGAAGCATCATGCATTTCATCCAGATTTCATGCAGGCGCAAGCAGTGACGTCATGAGTGTCCTCAGCGACCCCACACCCCGCCTTCCAAGATGCGATGAGCAACATGATTGGTTCAGCCTGTGGGTGGGGGCGGGGCTATGGAAAATTGAACCTTCAGGCGATGAAAGATTTATTTCTACGGTGAACAACTTTTGTTTCCGATCCGCTCACATAGGCTAGTGTTTCTATCCCTCTTTCTTTCTGTATCTCTCTCTATCTCTTTCTTTCTCTCTTTCTCTCTCTCTCTCTCTTTCTCTCTCTCTCTCTCTCTCTCTCTCTCTCTCTCTCTCTCTCTCTCTCTCTCTCTACATATATATATATATATATATATATATATATATATATATATATATATATATACATTCTACATCTCCTTCTCCTTCTCCTTCTCCTTCTCCTTCTCCTTCTCCTTCTCCTTCTCCTTCTCCTTCTCCTTCTCCTTCTCCTTCTCCTTCTCCTTCTCCCTCTCCTTCTCCTTCTCCCTCTCCTTCTCCCTCTCCCTCTTCCTCTCTCTCCCTCTCTCTCGCCTTCGCTTCCACTCATATCCTACCAAACTTTCAGATGCCAATTATCATAATTAGACTGGCTAAAGACTGAGGAAGAAAGACTGGAAACCAAGACGTCACTTCCTTAGAGATTGCAGCTTGTTGCTCCTGACGTTGCAAAAAGGGCTATCATTTCTTATTTTCTATCTTTTGCTCATTTCATTCATGGTCTAAAAGTTGAGGATATAATTTTTCCTTCCATGATTTTTCCATGTCCATCCAGACATAACTTTTTTCTTCTTTTCTTCTTCTTTTTTGTCTTTCTTTCTTTAATTCCTGTTGCCAATTTCTGATTAATTTCTGACTTGAATGGGGACGAACAAGAAGCAGAAGAACGGGACTTGCCCAGCACAATACCACAATCATGGGAAAAACCAACTGGCAGAGACCACCATACAGACAGACAGACAGACAGACACAGACGCCCAAGGTCGGCGCCGCGTGCGAAGGGGCGAGAGAGGACCGTCGGCGCCATGGCACCGTCGCCAGCCTCCCCGTCGCCAGAGGAAAGCCCGAGGGATGCCGCGCCATTGGCTTCCCGTCTTTCGCTTTGTGCGGCTGCTTGCTGTTTCGCTTCTAGGGCATAGATTATTTTGCCTCTCTCTCTCTCTCTCTCTCTCTCTCTCTCTCTCTCTCTCTCTCTCTCTCTCTCTCTCTCTCTCTCTCTCTCTCTCTCTCTCTCTCTCTCTCTCTCTCTCTCTCTCTCTCTCTCTCTCTCTCTCTCTCTCTCTCTCTCGTGCACTCTTCCTTCTACGTTTTTTTCTTCTTCCTGTGTCTTCCTTGTTTACTCTTACTCTTTATTCTTTACTTCTATCTCTATCTTTCTTTTTCTCTCTCTATCTCTCCCTCTCTCTCTTTCTCTCTCCCTTTTTCTCTTTCTCCCTCTCCACCCCTCCCCCACTCTCTCTCTCTTTTCTCCTTTTCTCTGTTTCTCTTTTTCTTTTCTTTTTCTCTCTCTCTCTCTCTCTCTTTTTCTCTTTTTTTTTTTCTTTCTCCCTCTCCCCCCCTCTCTCTCTATTTCTCTTTTTTCTCTCTCTCTCTCCTTAAAAAGTCTCCTTCTCTCCCCCTTGTCTCGTTCTGCCTTTATCTACATACATCTCCTCCTTTTTATGACAATCACTCTTTTATGTTCCTTTTATGTCTCTCTCCATGTTCGTTACCTCCTCCGCCAAGTCCCTTTCTCTTTCTCTCTTCCTTTCTCCCTCCCTGTCTCCCTCCCTGTCTCCCTCTCTCTCTCTCTCTCTCTCTCTCTCTCTCTCTCTCTCTCTCTCTCTATATATATATATATATATATATATATATATATATATATATATATATATGTATATATATATATATATATATATATATATATATATTTCTCTCTCTCTCTCTCTCTCTCTCTCTCTCTCTCTCTCTCTCTCTCTCTCTCTCTCTCTCTCTCTCCATTCCTATTCCAAGTACTGCTTTCCCTTTGTCATTATCTTCTCTCACTCCCTCTTCCTCTTCCACTCTCCTCCTCTTTTGCTCCCTCTTCTAACGAGACAGGTAATATCGTAATCATTAGAATTTTATCATCCACCATAAAGATAGCTATCGCCATGCAACACACACGAGCCTATCTTATCTTCCTGGTGATATAAGCCAGACACACACAACAGGTTAAAACCACAGCTGTTTGGCTGGCTTATGCCATATCCACGTTGAGATATGGTATGACTTATTGATATTCTAATTAGCATGGAATTATCGAGTAAAGAAACAACAACAATAATGATTAATTAATAAATGATATCAATATTTTTTTTCCTTTGTTTGCGTGGTTGATAAGCTTCTTGTTAATAAGACACATTATCATTCGATGGAGTTCAATTTCTTTAAAGGACTATGGCGCTACATCTTCCTACTGCAGGTAACTAAGGGTCATTATACTGCGGTTTCTTTACTGGTGGCCGCCCTTACTGCATCTTTCTATTGAGCACGATAACCCCATCTACTGTATGGGATACACGAGGCTCTTGGGGGCAATAGCGTGCAATGCCACGACGAGGGCGTAGCATCAAAGGCATATCATTTAATACTCAGTCGAGTCGATGGAACAGAATTAAATTTTAAGTTGATTATGAGAGCAGTTTTGTCGCAGTAGTTAAAGCTATAATGTTGATATCAAAGAAAGAATACAAAGGGACAATAGGCAGGGTGTTCGGATTATATATTTTGATGATGAGGGAGGTTTATATATCAATACTATTAATAACATCGGGAATAGTTGACATAATATTATAAACGGAATTATTGAGTTAATAGCAGAAAATTCGAAATAAAAGAATGAGGATAGAAAAGATTAATATAAAGAGGAAGAGGAAGAGGAAGAAAAAGACGAAGAACATATGCAAGACAAAACAAGGAAAATCATACAACGGAAAGGAGAAAACGAGAAAAGAGGAGAAAGAGAAAACACCCAACAACATTCTGTCATAAGAACATAAACAACAGCTGTCTAGTACCTTCACCAAACGAAAAGGGTTGTCGCCTATCAGTACAGTGTTATGTTAGCAAATAAAACTTAGAATTTATGTAGCCGACTGGGGGAGATTTTTTTTATGAATGGTCTATATAATCTCACAAATCTTAGAGATGAATATATTCCATAGAAGTTACGACCTGGTTGACGGGAAAGAGTTTAGACTTTATCATAAAAAAAACTAATTAATGAAATTATTGCTAGTCTATACCGAGCGTGCTTAACTAGGGTGGATGGTAATATTATTATTGCCAGTGATGAAAATAACACTATTTCTAGGACAACTAATATGTAACGTATCTCTGATTTTGATATTTGAGATAGCAAATCATAATAAATCGACACCGATACCTAATGATACAGCACCAACGACCTAAAAAAAAATAAAAAATAAATAAAATAAAATAAATAATAAACAAAAGAACTAACAAGAACAACAACAACAAAACAAACACAGGCCAAAACAAAAGCAAAGCGAAACCCATCATCGTGGCCTTAATATCGACGACAAAAGAAACCAGATAACAGAAGCAGCAGCACCGCCTGCAGCAGCAACGAGTGCAACAAAAGCAGAAAACAACAACAACAGCAACATGCATCCTTGGCTGGAGAAAGATCGAGAGGTGGCGTTGCGGCCGCTTGCATGGGTCTCAGGCGGGTGGGCGTGCGGGCGGGTGAGGGGGGGTGAGGGGGTGAGGGGGGTGAGGGGGTGAGGGGGGTGAGGGGGTGAGAGGGTGAGGGGGTGAGGGGGGTGAGGGGGTGAGGTGGTAGGGGGGATGAGGGGGGCGAGGGGGTGAAGGGGGGGAGGGGGTGAAGGGGGAGAGTGAGTAGGGGGGTGAGGGGGTGAGTAGGTATGGGGGGTGAGGGGGGTGAGAAGGGAAGATTCGCTGGACACGAGCCAATGCTATCGTGGGTAAATACAGGATGAGAATGAGAAGGGATAGGGGGAGGAGGGGTAATGGGAGGAGGAGGAGGAGAAGGAGTAGGGGAAGAGGAGGAGGAGGAGGAGGAGGAGGAGGAGGAGGAGGAGGAGGTGGAGGAGGTGGATGAGAAGAAAGAGTATAAGAAGAGAGATGAATAAAGGAGGAGAGAGAGAGAGAGAGAGAGAGAGAGAGAGAGAGAGAGAGAGAGAGAGAGAGAGAGAGAGAGAGAGAGAGAGAGAGAGAGAGAGAGAGAGAGAGAGAGAAGAGAGAGAGAGAGAGAGAGAGAGAGAGAGAGAGAGAGAGAGAGAGAGAGAGAGAGAGAGAGAGAGAGAGAGAGAGAGAGAGAGAGAGAGAAAAGAGAGAGAGAGAGAGCGAGAGAGAGAGAGAGAGAGAGAGAGAGAGAGAGAGAGAAAGAGAGAGAGAGAGAAAGAAAGAGAGAGAGAGAGAGAAAGAGAAAGAGAGAGAGAAAGGAGAGAGGTCGAAGAAAAGAAGGAGAGAAGGGAGAGAAGAATGGGTGAACAAAGCGCAACCACTAATCGCAGACGATGTGGGACAGAAAGGCCTATACATATAGATAAGGCAAACAGGTGAGAAAAAAGCAAGGCCAATCCGGGAACATTTTGGTCTTAGCTTCGTCATGAATCTGGTCTTGAGTCGATGTCATGCGCCTTTTTCCAACTTCGGTTGACAGGCTCTCAGCAAGCGAGCCACTGCAACTTCGCTTTCCCTTTCGCGCCGCCAATAAAATATTTATTCTAACGAAATTCCATGTTCATGCCACTATAAAATCTCGATTCATGAGTTAAAAAATGGATATCATCTTAAAAAAAAGACTTATAGCCACAGAAATTTCCACGATATATCATTAAAATCACGCCCAATTCAAGTCAAAACACCTAAAGCTGCTCCAGTAATTCACAGGACTTACATAGGATTCAGATTTGCCGTTTATAGTCTACGGGAAATATTGCCACACTTCAGTTAGATTCCTATTTCCATGCATTTACGGATGCGCATGTGCACATTCAGACATACGCACGTAACTATACACTTATATACATGAATTCGAATATAACAAAATACACACGCACACAGTCACATGCACATGCGAACACACGCTTATAAACAGACACACCTACACATATAGAAAAGGAAAAAGTCAGTGTCTCTTTAAAGATTTCACGGTCTCACTCTCCCCAAACAAGACACTTCATAGAAAGCTTTAAAAAAAAAAAAAAAAAAAAAAAAAAAAAAAAAATCCGAACTATGATCTAAGACCTCCCCCACACCAAGCCGCCCCCCCCCTCCCTTACTTCTTCGTGTTCCACTTATTTTCCTCTTTCCACCACGCCAAAGAGGTAAAAGGCTACGGGCCGGGCCCTCAAAACCAGCGCATCTGAGAGGCGTCACTTTTGCTTTTCACTTTCTATTCACCGCATTGCACATGAGGCTGATGATGATGATGGCGATAGTCATTGACGTGATGAGGAAGAGAGTGATGTATGTGTTCTTGGCCTTTCTATTCTGACGATTGTGGTCACTGAGCGATAGGGATACTGTATTTCTTTCGATTTTTTTTTTGTCTTTTAATACTAGCACTGTATAGCTTACTGCATTTCGTTCTTATTAATAGTAGTGGCGATGATAATGCGTATGCACTCCTAATTATTGCTGAATATATGCATGTATATATGTATATGTATGTCTGCATGTATGTTAATGTATATCCGTATCTATGTGTATGAATATACATATTTGTATGTATATACGTGTACTGCATACACACACACACACACACACACACACACACACAAAACAAATACAAACACATACACACCACCGTGAACAAGTAACGACAACCAGAGAAAATTGTGTGCCCTCTTTTCTACTCCCCCTCCCCCCACACCATCCTTACCCTTCCCCCTCTCTCCTCTCTCCTCACCTTCCTCCTCCTCCTCCCCTCTCCCTCTCCTCTCCCACATTTAGCTTGTCCTATCACCTTTAAGACAATTCATTTTCCTTCGGTGTGTCTCCTTCTCTCACCCTCTCTCTTGGCGTCAAGGTCAACATGCTCTGGGCGCCTGTCAGGGAGCGCGGCCGCAGGTTGTGGGGAATACTTTGATGGGGGAAGTAATATCGAAGATCAGGCGTCTGGACACTTCCTTTGTTTCAGTGGCGGAGGGGGGGGGGGCTCTTCTCTTGCTGGTCCGATTGACGGGGAGGGGGGGGGGGATCTTCTCTTGCTGGTCCGATTGACGGGGAGGGCTCCACTCTTGGATGCCTCCCACCTTGTCTCGGGTTTTAGCTTTTTCGTTTATCTTCTTCTTGTTCGGGCTATGTTGCTGGGCCTTCCTCGCTTTAAGAAGCGCGCGGGTAGCAACATCTCAGTGTGCGGGTGCTGTAAATCCGCACACACACATACACACACACATTACTCACTCAGACACACACACACACACACACACACACACACACACACACACACACACACACACACACACACACACACACACACACACACACACACACACTTCCCTACCCGCTGGCGTCCGTCTTGAGAGGCTTCAGGTCTACATAAGGCAACTCTCCTCCAGCAAGTGAGGCCACTTCTGGGTGTCTCGTGCCTCCTCCCTCTTCCCCTCTTCCCCTCTTCCCCTCTTCACCCTTTAGCCCTCCCTTCGTCCCGCGTTTCCCCTTGCTTTGGCGGCTCTCTCTCTCGCCCCCTCTTTCCCATCCTCTTTACTCTTCACCTTGGTTGTGTAAGGGCTTCGGGTAACTGGTATTTCCCCTTGTTTACCCTCGCCTTTGGTGGCCTCGGCATCAGAGGCCGGAATAACAAGGATGAACACGAACCAAAAAGGCAAACTCCGAAGGGAGTGAACTTTTTTGGGGTACATTATGTATCAAATATAAGAGAATCGAACGGGTATATCAAAATAGGTATTAATTATTTCAATCAAAATTAATGGTTTCCTGACCTTACCATTAGCAGATATCAATCAATAATGATTATACAATGCAATTATAAAAAGGTAAAGATAAAAGACACTTCTGGCCATTACGACGGTGGTAACAGCCGTTCTAAATACAATAGTGATGATTAGCATGATAACTATAATATTAGTGATAATGATGATGGTGATGGGGATGAGATGGTGATGAGGAGGGACTGAGAGGTAATGTTGATGACAATCATAAATGCAGTAACAGCAAAAACAGCCATGATTATAGTAGCAATAAAACAGCTGAAGTTTTTATTCTCCGTAAACATCAAAAGTATCCCATTAGACAATCATTCTCATTATTTCTACTAGAATCTCGTTCGGCGTAAGAAGCAGCAAACCTAAAAGCTGATCATGACCTAAAGAACAGGCTAGGAAAGAGTACTTGTCAAGCGACGACATCACTACAGAAAAATAGAAAAAAGAAAAACACATTTGTCCTCATTACTTTGAATACCTGCAGCAGATGCAGGAAGACACGGCGAGGTACATGCTGGACACGACGAAGGCGACGCTGACGAAGGTAAGGCTGCGCAGGTGTCCCTCCAGGAGACAGACCAGCGTCGACTGGGCGGCAGGTGTGAACGGCAACGTGTGATAAGTACAACCTTTACTCGTATAAAAGTCTACATCTTTTCCTGACGTCTGTCTATTTTTTCGTCGTCATGATCATATTCGACTCCTCCTTCAAGGAGCAACAACTCTCTGCTGAAGGCGATGGCAGTGACGTCCACGCCTTTGCAGACCGAGTTTGAAGTCACTGGCCGGTGTCGCCATCTCTCGTTTCGGCCTTTAAGTTCTCATTCAAAAGTATCGTGCACTGACAAACACAAGAAGGACTATCGTGCACATGCCCCATAAAATATCGTACTTATCGTTGGGGCTCTTACACAGACACCTTTCCTGTGGCGAGGTTCATTTCGCATTTCAAACTGTGAGGGGAAAGACTGATATGGTGACTGCTACGATAAACACACATCCTGACAAAATGATCTGTTACATTCCTATTAAAAAAAACGACGGCTAGATTCACATTTTTTTTCTCGCTCTCCAAATTTGCGTTGGCAAAGTTAAACACTTTAAGTCAAGTTCTTTTCACTTTCTCCGGCGTATCAGTCTGTGCGTCTTTTAGTTTACACGCGTATGATGCATGATCAAACAGAAAATATAATTAGTTCTCAGTTGAATACGTATTCTGCATATGACAGCCTAAAATCACACACACACACACACACACACACACACACACACACACATATATATATATATATATATATATATATATATATATATATATATATATATATATATATATTCATTTACATTTACAACAATAAATCCATAGATAAGCAGCTTGATACAAGAGATAAATTTCATTGTTCGGTGGTGCCATCGGCGACAGACTAAGTGCCGAAGGAGGTTCTTTAGTGATGATTTCAAAGAGGAAGAGGAAGTGGAGGGGGGGGGGATTGGGGGGCGGGGTTGTTGGTATTTTAAATCCTGTTTCATAATTATGTCTTACGATTTATGTTTTTTTTTGTGCCATTTTAAGCGCCAGTTCTTCAGGTAATGTTTCATCAATTAATAAATAGTCAAAGGAAAGGCGTTACACTCCAGATCATAGGGAAATACCCCCGAAGGATTATTTTCGGCACAAAAAAAAAGAAAAAAAAGAAAAAAAAAAAAGAGAACTGCACGCGATACTCGCCGAAGCTCTGGTTTCACGCTTGCGAAAAACGTTCTGCTGAGATCCGAGTCGAGTCGTACGAAAGCACAGGAAGAGACACATGCCGTGACGTCTTTAAGGTTCTCAAAGACCCGGCCAAGACCCACATCTCTTGTCTTACACCGGCCAGGTCGCATTACCCCGGTATGACGCACCCTGTACCCCGCACCCTGTACCCCTCCCCTCCCCTCCCGATGAACCCTGTACCCCTCCCTCCCTCCCCTCCCGACGCACCCCGCACCCTGTACCCTGTCCCCTCCCTCCTCCCGACGCACCCTGTACCCCTCCCTCCCTCCCCTCCCGACGCACCCCGCACCCTGTACCCCTCCCCTCCCGACGAACCCTGTACCCCTCCCCCCTCCACCTCACCCCCCCCCCTTCCCCAGGCTCCTCAACTGGCTTCTACCGAACCCGCGTCTACAGAGGCACGTTTATACACTCAAACCACATCACATCCAATGAATAACTTAATTCAGTTATGTAAATGATACCAAAATCGTGATCACTATAAGGCTACGTGGCTAATGGAAATGTGTCCATACTTGAACACACGAGACAAACAAGCTTACGCACATTTTTTGTTGTTGTTGTTGTTTTTAATCTAAGGTCAATTATACAATTAGATGCAAGTTCCGGAGAATCGTGGTAGGATTTTGTGGGTATCGCCAGAAAGCCAAAACAAAACAGCTTGATTTTTTCTTTTTTTTTTAACGAGCGTAACATGAACCCTTCATCAAATATCCATCCGCGCTGTCAAAAAAAAGAAAGAAAGAGAAAAAAAAATAGAAAACAAAAACAACTTCTCTCTCTCCATTCTTTATTTTGTCTGTCCCTGGCGCTCGGTAGCCATGTGTTTTTTTTTTATTCTGCTTGTTATTATTTCATCCAGGAAGTTATTTTGCCGTTGAGGGAATCTTCTTCCTCTTGACTTACTTGTTTACTGGCTTCCCTCTTCCATGATGGTGGTGATGGTGGTGATGATTATGATGATGGTGGTGGTGATTATGATGGTGGTGATAATGATGATAATGGTAATAATAATAATGATAATAATGATGATGGTGACAATTCTAGTGATGATGATGATGATAATGGTGGTGGTGTTGATGATGATGATGGTGGTGGTAGTGGTGGTGATGGTGATGATGATAATGATGGTGATAATTGTGGTGGTGATGGTGATGATGATAATGATGGTGATGATAGTGGTGGTGATGATGATGATGGTGGTGATGATGGTGATGGTGATTATGATGGTGACAATGCTAGTGATAATGATGATGATGATAGTGATGATAATAATGATGGTGACAATGCTAGTGATGATGGTGGTGGTGATGATTATGATGATGATGATGGTGGTGATGTTGGTGATAATGATGGTGATCATGATGATGATAATGATGGTGACAATGCTAGTGATGATGGTGGTGGTGATGATGATAATGATGGTGGTGGTGGTGATGGTGATAATGATAATGATAATAATGATGATGATGGTGACAATGCTATAGATGATGATGGTGGTGGTAGTGATGGTGATGATGATGGTGGTGGTGGCGATGATGGTGATAATGATGGTGATGATGATGATGGTGTGTGTGCGTGTGTGTGATGCCCTTCTTACACTGGCGAATGGGATTTCCCTCTCCATTCCCTTTTGCATTCTTCTTTATCACGACCTCCCGTGCCTCCACAATCTTATGTTCCAATCCCACTCTGTGCCACTCCTCCTTTCGCCGAGTCTTCGAACTTCTCCCAAAGGACTTCACTATAAAGGGCAGCGGAGACAACTGCCCATTACTCTCACTAATTCAATTTCCGGTTTCTTTTCTCTTATCCATGTTCATTGTCTAAACTTTTTTTCCCCCTCCTCTTCCTATCTACGAGCTTCTTCCTCTTACGCTCTCGCTCTCTGCCATTCTCTTTCTCTTCCTCTCTCTCTATCTCTCTCTTTCCTTGCCATCTTTTTTCCCCTTGGTTTCCTTCTCCACGTGACACTCACCCTTTTCTCTTAACTAACTCATCTCTCTCCCCTTCTAACTCTTCCTATTTTTCTCTACCCTCTTTACCGTCGTTCCCTCCAGTTCCTCTTTCTCTTTCTCTTCCCTCTTTACCCAATTCGCGTGCTCCTCCTTTTCCCCCATTCGCTCTCTCTCCCCTCCCCCCTCCCCTTCTTCAATGAAGTCCTCCTCTCCTCATCACTCCGGTCTTAACTTAGCAATCTTTAATGAAGGTTTTTATCGCCGTCTGCCCCGCTGGCTCTTCGCGTCCCAGGACCCTTATCTCGGCCTCTTCCAAGGGCGTCCATCCTCTGCAGTGCATCTCACCATAGACAGTTTGTTGCGGATACCTTACAGTTATAATCCTCGTGCGATTAGTCTTATCGCGTCAGAGAGGGGGAGGGGGAGAGGGACAGGGGGAGATGGGGAGATTGGGAGATGGGAGAAGGGAGAGGGGGAGATGGGGAGAAGGGAGAGGGGAGTGAGAGAGAGGGGAAGGGGAGAAGGGGAGAAAGGGAGAGGGGGAGATGGGGAGATGGGAGAGGGGAGTGAGAGAGAGGGGAAGGGGAGAGAGGGGAGCGAGGGAAAAGCGAGTGAGAGTGAGGGAAGAAAGGAGAGAGGGGAGCGTGGAAGAGAGGGAGAGGGTGAGGGAGAGAGGAAGAAGTAGAAGGAGAGATCCCACACACCGGCCTCTCTTAGTCGGTCCACTTCCAGCCGTAAAATTCGCAGGTTTAAACCTCCATCTCCCCCTCCCCTCCCCTCCCCTCCCCGCCCCTCCTCGCGTATATACTTTGGCTAAGCAAACGAGACTGTAAATGCAAACCCCGAGGCGAGAGAAAATTGCCTGGCGTTCAAAAGAGTACTCGGGTCTTCAAGATGAACTGGGTCTACTTTGAGTTTAATATTATTTTTCAAAATTCTTCTCTTCCGAAAAGCGTATAATATATTCTCTGTCGGATTTCTGGAAGGCGTTTAAGTAACACCTGGAAGCACTTTACTTATTCTGGTCCTGGAAAGATCGCTCGCAACTTTTCACTACGCAAAAGTACCGTGTAATTACGGACCGCATGTGATCGCAATTTTTCTTTGATATTTAATTCCATTTTTTGAATCTCCCTTTCGCCGCCAAACCTCCTTTTCTACGTTCTTCATTTCCATTACCTCTTCCGTACTGTACTACGCTTTCTTTAACGGCAATATTCTCTCACTTCCACAATATCTCCAATTATGCACTAAACCTACTTTAATGGCAAAGTGATTATATATCGAGATTTTCAGCAATAATTATAACAAAGTATCAAAAGTATGTAAACCCAGATATCGAATGTCAATAATTGCTCACACTTCTCCTCAGCGCCGAACAAATCAGAAACAGAGCGCTATTACAGATTCAGAACAAGGAATCGTAGGTTTGATTGCCAACACGGAGCCAGTCTGAGTGAGGCGGCTCTGCATCGGAGTGACGTAATTACGTGTGATTTGTATAGTTCGTCGGGGATAATGGCTGCCATTGCAACGCTTTCGGTGAATCTGTCCGACTTTTTAAAAAATTCTGAAGGTCATGTTAGCTCCTTTTTTATATTTTTTTGTGTTAATATAACCTAAATGTACGTCCGAAATCTACTTCAAAGAACTCAAACATTTACTCCGCACACAATTATTCTCAACAAAGTCGCAACAACGATACTAGTTAAACATAATTTTCTGAGCTTGTCAGCTCCCACAGTGCGGTAGACGCACAGCTGGAACAGCACCAGGGCAGCTTTAGCAGCTTGCTTAAAGCTTACCACACAGTTTTTAGGGATAATTAGAACAACATGCTTTGAATGTGAAAATGCACGAACATGTGCATTGCCGAAAACACAGTTGTTGCTCTACAAGCATCCAAATATGCCGGACTATAATTGTACATCCTGGCACTCCCCGTCCTTCCGACAGGCATCACTCAGCTCACCTTAATTATGCTCCAACTCGCACCTCGCCTGCCCTTCACGCGCAACAATATTGACTCCACAATGGTCTTATCATTCATTCATTCATTCATTCGTTCATTCAGCTTTTCTGCCCTACGCATGAAGAAGCGCAGCAGAAGACGCGAGGAGGTCGCAGAACATTATTAGTCGTGGCATCCTATTTAATATCAAAATAATTGGCTTAATGGATGCAGGTTTGGAGTAAAAGATGAAGATCTTGACAGACTATTCTATATTACACACGACTTATCTAACGACAAAATATATATATAGCAGTGAAAGCAATCTCATTATCTTGATAACCATATATGCATTACATCACTTCGGACAAGTATAAACAGCCAATTCTACCGGAATAATTACACCGCACTGTATTGTCACTGTACTCGTCCCCCTTCCGTAATTACATCCACTTGAGATTAAAAAAAAAAAAAAAAAAAATCCCATAATTTGACAGAAGACTTCCGCTCCCACCACGTTATTGCCAAGGCCACGGCGGTGGCGACACGCAAATCAAAAGAGGAAAAAGAAAAAGCGCAGCGGAGGCGAGGCAGAGATTCGGGCGTCGTCAAACCAAAGAATGAAGACCGGAAGCGCGTGAGAGGCTGGAGAGTCAGAATATCCTATCACAGCCGCGTTGCTCGTCGATTCCGCTGGAGGGAACGACGCCATAGAGGCTCCTCCATGCCCCCCCCCCCCTCCGTTCCCTGAGGAAGAAGCAGGGCGGAGCGGAGTGCGAGTCAACACGAGATGCTTGATCTGTTCTTGAATGTGACCAGAGTTTTCGTAAAACACTGATACTGAGGGAAAATAACATGATTGTGATGACGTCATT